>VZTT01043427.1:25331-65962 GCA_013400855.1 Buphagus erythrorhynchus | reverse complement strand
AATGCTCACTTCTGCCTAAACCCGTTGGGATCCTGCTGTACCTGATTGGAAATGGAGCCTGGAATGTAAGCAAGAGTTGATATTCAGCTTTCCAAAGAGAAAGGATTAATGAAACCTGTAATGTGTCCTTCCTCCTGGTTTCTCAACCTTATTACATGACATTAGGAAAGGAAAAGTAATAACAAAAGCAGCAATAAAATTACAGGCTACATAATAGCAATAGAATTACAGGCTAGGTGAGGTCTAGCAGGTCCCCTTTCTTTCACATGCTCAGTATTCCAGAAGGAGATAGCTAAAGATGTTCTATGGGCTCATAGCAACCAACTTGGGCAGGCTGTGCTGGGGCAGTGGGAGGTGTTGGAGGAAAGGAAAGCTGCCTGTGAAGCCAAGCATGGGTGGCACAGTCCGCTGGGGAGGAAGCTGTGCCAGGGAGCAGAGTCTGGTGCCTACCTGGTCCCACCACCCAACCTCCAGAGCAGCTCGTGTTAGAACAAGAGTTCTAACTCTTGTGTTTGGACTGTTCTAAACCAATTTTAATAATGTACCTGCAGTAACTTCAAAATTAGATCTTAATAAAATATACTTCCTAAAGCACTACACGTATATCTGCTCCTAAGCACCCGTGTTGTGTAGATGGAACAGTCACTATACATTTTCTGAGTGAAAATGTATGTAAATGTGAACTGTAACAGTTTCCCTGAGACTATAAGCTGAAAGTACAGACATAGGCTGACTGTGGGTTAGACATTCAAATCAACGATTTCTTATACAAAGTAATATAACACTGAAGAGAAGCTGCTGTGTTTCCCACATCTCACCAGACCATCTCAAACCTTCCTGTGAGCTTATGCTCTCCTCAGAGCAGCTAGTCTGAAACTTCAGCTGATCTTTCTTTAAGCTTCTCAAACTGTACTTTTCATGTTTGTTACCTCAAAGCAACTGAACAGAGACTTTGAAACATTACACTAGTATTTGTGTCTAAGCTTGTCAAGCATGAGAAGGAAGACAGACAGACTTATCACTGGCATGAGGAAGAGCCTTATCCCCCAGCTGTAGCACTTGAGCATGATGAATTCCTTAATGACTCAGGAAATGGCACAATTAAATCTTAGTTTTGCTTTCCCTTTTTCTTTGTATGTACAAGTATGAAACTTAGAAAGGGCTGTAACTGTTACAATATTCAAAATCCCCAGTGGATAGAGACTTAGTGGGGTATGAATAAATGTAAAATATTATGTATTGGATTGTTCTGGAACAGTCCAAAAGTCTAAGAAGAAGTAAGCTCTCCGTATTTCAAGGAAATACTGTCTGAAGATATTATCTTTCCTTATATTCATAGAATCACAGAAATGTTTGGACTGGAAGACATCTTCTGAAAGGTAATTGGGTTGAACCTCACATCATGTAGTCCAACAAGGTAGGCTTTGCAAAAATCTCTGCAGTAGACTCACTAGTCTTTAATTGAAGGGTCATTTTTGCCCCTTGGAAGCATTTGGTGTTGGCTGCTGTTGGAAATAGGATATTGAACAAGATAATACATATTTCTGTGTTCCCATTTTCAAAAGCAAAAAAAAAAAAAAAAAAAGAGTTTAAGGGAGGGGGTGTGGCTTATATGGCTTATATTCAAATGAGTGTGATGTACCTGTCCCAATAATAAATTGCTTTTACTATGTACTGCGTAATTAAAGTAACATAGAAAAAATTGCTTGGGCTCTTCTGAATGTGTCTGTGTAGTTAAACGCAGTGATTGTATCCAATGAAACTGAACAATTTGAAGTGATTTGATTTTGAAGGATACGAGAAGAGTAATGAGTTACTAACCATAAAGTTAATTTTCACTATCTGCCTGCCTAAGTAATACATTTGGCAAGATTGTCCGGTTGTGTATCTTTTCTAAAATTAAAACCACAGCATGAAACCACATCATTAACCGACACAGAGAAAAATAAAATGGCTCACTATCAAATAATAAACTTAATTAATATGTTAGCTAAAAATATGGAATGACAAAAAATTTCTGCAAAATCCAAAGGCAGAACTCTTTATGGTCATCAGCTACAAAAACCTAAAAACAACATCAAATCTAATATTAAACATTGTGTTTTCATATTCAGTCTAATAATGTGAGGATTGCTGCACCTGTAAAGAGCAAACCAAGTTAAGCTTAATAACTGTATGCACTGCTGTAATTAAATAAATATTAATAACTAACAGTTGAGAAAGTCACAACATTACAACAGTCTGATGTTTGGCTCTGTTACTTTTGTTTTTATAACGATTCCTGTTAATTAGAGACAATATTGACAAAAAATTTTAAGTGAAAATGGCATTATTTCAGGACTAAAATATTTTCCTCAGTCATCCATATTCATGCATTCACAGCTCTATCTGACAAAAACCTTGCCTTGAGTATTGGACATGCCATAATCTACAGATTATTTTCTCTTCTCATCAGCCACAGATGTAGCTCCCTGTGCCTCTCCCGCCCTAGTATCTATATAGAGATTTTTTTCTTACCATGAAGGATTAAAACAAGATTAAAATTCACTGGAGCAGGTATACTTTTCTGATTTGAAACAAAGTTTTCACTTTTGCAAGACTACTGTCAGTTCTGTTTGGATTTTACATATTTAATAGGAAAGCCTCCAGGAGTACATTAAGAAACACAACAATCAGTTGTCACTCATCATACCTTGTGGAAGAAATTGTATGTTTGGTGCAGTGCTTTGTTTATTTTTAAAAGATGTATCCCTACTGCTCGTGTTCTTTGATTTTATTGTCATACAGCACCACATTTTACATCTGACATGAAGGTTATGGAAGTCAGCACTAAACTTTCAAGGTTTTGCCCTGAAGATAAATTTCAATGCATAGTTTCTAAGGGTTTGCAAACAGCTGTCTGCTTGCCCTTGTGGATCACTACTAAGGGGCTCTAGGACTAAGAACTGGAAATACTTTTCATCTGCAGTTACCTGGCAAATACACAAAATCAGAACATCACCATTTCATGTCAGCTGAAGTCTCCTCTGCTTATTTTAAAAGTTTTGTCAAGAAGTCACTCAGCATAAGGAAGTTTAAAAGTGTCTGACTAAGATTGCTGGGGCATCTGCACTACAGCTGTTCTGGAACAGCCACCCCAGCTCCCCTTGGTCTCCAGTTCCCTCAAGACTCTCTTTCAGACTATGAAGCTGGTTTCAGGTTTTTCTCTCGCTTTTCCATCCGTTTAAGTGTCTAAACTTCTAGACCATACAAACCCATGAATGTTAGTCAATCCCTTCCAGACATGCTGCAAAGAGACATTTGAAGATGCATAACCATCTGATTTGAAGAAAAACCCCAAAGTTCCATATTTTAAAAACAGTATTAATCATTTAAGGACATGCAGTTTTATCCTGCCTTTAACATTATTGAGGAAACCCCTTTCGCTCACCATCCACCAACTGTCTGTTACTCCTCACGGTCTTTGCCCAACATAAAGTCACAATTAAAGTTTGCTTTAAGAGACAAGGAAAATAAATCTAGAAATAAATTCTAGATTCTTGAATGTTTATGAATTTGGTTTACATTTTTATAGAAAGACTCTCCTTCTAATACGGAAAAATCTGAGCTGATAATACGTCGCCAGAATTTTAAATTGCCTGCTTTACATTAGCAAGAGCTGTTGACCAGATATATTGATAATATATTTCTACTGTCGACTTAAATCTGTGGATTTTGTCAGGATGCAGGGGAAGAGGAAATTTCTGAATAAATTCTTTCATATATTGGGTGCTTTAATCTTCTCTATCATCTTTCACTCCCACCACACTGCTGTTCTATCACCTGCTCTGATCTTAATCAGAATGACTGGGTCATCCTCTCTTATAAACTTGCTGGATTAATTATTTTTCAAGGTCATCTGTGAATTGACTTCAATAAGCAATTATAAATTGGATGGTATTTTAATATTCTACCCTCTCCCTGAGCTTTAATCTAGAAGTGATGAGAGACAAAAAGAAACCCAAAGTGCATTTTAGAAAGCAAGATGATGAACATCATTATCCAATACCTTTTTAATTTCTCCTGCCCTGGACACCTTTATCTTTCCCACTGAGTTCAAAGGGAATTGAGGGAAATCCAGCATCTTCCAGAAGCAGTGCTTTAGTCTTTTAGCTAATATATCTGCCTATGATCTCTGGAGAAATCTGTTGATATTGGTATTTGAGACACTTAAACTTGGCATTCAGAATTCTGTTCTATTACAATGCATTTCTACTAAGGCAACAGAAGTCTCTGTCTCCTCTGTCTCTGATGTTGCCTTTTGAATTTTAACATTAAAAAGCAGTATTTTCCTTCACTGTTTTTTTAAAAGAATTTGAAACAGTTTAGGAATCTGGTTTTGGACCATCACCCAGCAATAAACTTTTAGATACCTACAGAACCTTGGCTTCAAAGGGCACAGATTACTAGGACCAGCTGAATAAGGATTGCAGATATACTGCTTAAAGTTTTCACAAGCATTTTCTAGAGGAACACTTACCACATGTCTGTGTTTGCATCCAACTACATGTGCTCTCAAGCAACTTTCAACATGACCATGCTAAAGCAATGATTTCCCACTGAATGACTCTTTGGTTTGCTTTCTAAGCATAGAAAGCAAGGTATGGTTTCTCTCAGACCGCTCACAGATCATCAGTACAGCTGACTGAGGTCTCAACAAGTTTGTGAATTCTTCACAGTCCTTTCCAAGACTATGAAGAAAGCTAGACAGCAATTCTGTTGTTTCAACTTAAGAGACAAATAAAATGACAAATGGACAATGTAGTTGCAATAGAATGTATTCCTCAAGGGGAATACTATTATTCGTCCATGAGGATTCTGCTTAGGGTTTCAGACTGTGCTAAGGAAAGAGGAGATAACAAAAAATGTTTATGGTGCTATCAGTACACCCAATCTATAAAATCAACAGAAAAATCCAGAAGTAAAATTTGCCCCATTTGCATCAGTATTTCGAGGAAGGAATGAGTTTTGTTTGGATTAGGACAGGCTTGAATCATGATTTTGATGTGGAGCTATGTAAAATTCTGGGGTTTGCTGGTCTTTTGCTCTAAGCCACAAACAGGAGATAACAGCTGCTTAGTGTTTTAATTTTGTATTCATAAGAGTTGCAAACAAAGAACAAAAGAAGCAGCTTATACCACAAACCTTTGTTCTTGCTCTGTTTATGACTGTTGATTTCATTGTCATTTAGTCCTGCCAAGGGCTGATACACATAAAATCAAGACAATAAATGCAACCCTTGTCTGTCTTCTCTCTTTATAGTTTATTTTTGAAGGTATGTGCCAAGCAGATAGTGCTGGAAAAATAACTGTATGCTTTTTTCAGCTGAACTTATACATCAGAGGTAACTGCAGTGCACAGTGCTCCACAGTCATCCAGCCATCATCAGGCAGATAACTTCAGGAATGAGAATTAGGCTCAATTTCCTGCCTAGACATAGGCGGGACATCCTGAGACTATCCAGTTTAAGAATTATGACATTAGGGCAATAAAGCAGAAGAGTCTTAGGTTATCATCAATACTGTGTAGAAGTCTCTCTCCAGAATGTATAGACAAGATTTTTTTAAAATGCTTATAATCTGCATATGCCCATAATCTGAAGATAATAAGAAAGTTGCCTGTTACTCTATACAGCCATATAAAATCTTTTTATCTAAAAACAGACATCACACTTAGTGTCAGGCAAGCTGGAACACTAAAGCTCCAGTAATTTCAGTAACCTACTTCTATGTCACTGGATAATAGCCACTTTTCATTTCTGATGTGGGTAACAACAAGAAAATGTCAGTTTCAGAGTTTTTTTTCAAATGCATTCTTCTAAAATAAAAAGGCTATTTTCTTTTTTTGAAAGAAATTTTGACATTTCCATTTCAATGTCTTCTCCAGAAACCGTTAATTATACTTTCCAATATGCCCTAGATGCCAATAGAACCTTTCTGAATCTAGTGGTAAAATTCTCACTGCTTTTAATGGGGGCAAGGATTTTTTTTCCACATATGCATATTTACACTGATGTTCTTAAGGCCCCACACTTAGGTAGACAATTTTAACTCAGTGTTCAAGTATTGTTTTTCCAGAATCCCTGCTCACTCAGCCTCTTACTCTGCCTTTCAGACACAGAGGATTGCTGTTTTAAGTGGCACAATCTTCATGCAGGGAAACCCTGCGAATTTAGACAGAGGATATATTGCTTATGCACACTAAGCATAACTGTAGAGGCCCAGAGAAGTTCCTTCCCCTTAAGGGTGGGTGATCACAACTTCTAGAAACCACACCCTGGAGTACAGACTGGAGTCAAATAAATCACCAAAGTAAACGTGGCACTATAGAGAAAGAATGGTACATGGCTCTGAAATATTTGTTTTTCTCCATTCAGGCTTCAAAATGAAGTCATTCCACCCAAGCCTGCTCACTCTTTGAATTCAATTAATGTCATCACTAGAGCAATAAGGTTTTGCTCCTGGTTAATTTTGTGCTTGTGTGCCTGACTCTATGAGATCTAGCATGTAGACACTTGACAGCAGCAATGGGCTTCCACCCTCTGAGCTGTGCCTAACAGAGGAGCCATGAAAGTGAGCAGTCTGTGCCAGGCACAGCTGTAGCCACAAACAGGTTTACTAGTGACCACTGCAATGGCCAGGACATCTGGATGTGACAGGGGTATTACCAGCACCCCTGAATTTGTGGCAGACCCTGAGCTTATCGCCCCCAGGCAGTGAGCAAAAGGGAGTATGTGCATGGAGATTGGTAACACCTCAGATCAACACAAGTTCAGGATTCCTGTAAGTCCATCTGCAAAACCTTAGCTTGCAAACATAGGGACTGGGACAGGGTATGCTGAGATGTGACACACCTATTCCAGATGCTCCGGTGCTCCCACAGCCCTGAAATCCACTTCCATCAGCCTCCTTCATATATTTTGCCCTGAACTCTGGAGCACAGAGATAGATCCAGAATGGCAAACTGCTTCTCTTGGGGATTTCCCTCCCAAGCAGGCAGTGCACTACCAGTCCCAGTCATGTAAAGGACAATTCTGAATACTCCAAATGCCTCTCCTCTTTCTCTCTCTCTCATTCTCTCTCTTTACCTAGTATTGAAATGACAGAACTCAAAGTGAAGTCTTGGCTGGGAGGATGCATTTTCAGTCTGTTTGAGGTTTTTGTACAAGAGGTGTCTATCAGTGATGCAGCTGTGTTTCCTTAGACACTGTGTAATTTGAGGGTCTGCACACAATGCACTGCAAAATAACTTATTTTTACTTTCTAACATGATGAAGAAGCCATAAATCTGTAGAAACTTACAACATGAACTGAGCGAGTCCCAGAATATCAAAAGAAGAAAGAGGATTGCACACTCATTTATTTTGCTGACTCATTTCCAGCATTGTGTGAATTAGGGCTACAAGTTTCACATTGGTATTCAGGAGGTCATTTGTCACACACAGAGAAATAAATTAGAGGGAACATTAATGGTGACAAGCATACAAGACTACAGAACAGCAGAAGCATTTCAATCCTCTTGGGAATGAGACGAGCAAAGTTTCACAGACCTCTGGTCCACTTGCCATAAATCCAGCATATCAAGAATGAATGCATTCAAGCACACCTTTGAACTGTCATTGCATAGATTCATGCATTAATATGAGTAACTGTACAAGTCTAAAGTTAAAGGTCTCCATAAAGCCTACTTTTCAAGGAAGGGTGTTTCATATAACATTTGCTTGACTTAGAAGGAAGCAATTTAAATTATTTTAAGATTCCTTAATCCTGTTTAATTTATTTTCCTGAGAGAAACTGAAAATCTAGTGGCTGTTAAAGACTTGTGCTTATGGCATCGTCCTTTTACATTAAAAACAAAAAGAAAAAAAAAGAGAAAAAAAGCCTGCATATGTTGCGTGACCAATTATAATTAAACCAGTAAGCTAATCTTTACCATGTCAGAAGGACAGGATAAATTCTCTCTGTAGTGACTAATACGACCAGTCTAGCAAGAGAAGTCTGAAGGTTTATCTCATCGTCTTTCTACCTTGCTTCTCTCCCACCAAAGGAGTCTGGCTTAATCAAAAAACACCAACCCAGCCCCATTCCTGTTTCCCTGGAAATGTTATCCATTGTGAGCAGTGACTTGAAGTCACAATTACTTGGGAATCTTTGTTAAAATATAGTGTTGAGATTTTAGCCAAGATTAAGTACCTTCATTCCCCTAAGTCTTCTTACACTGACATGGAAACTCTTCAGGAATTACTGAAGTAAGTAATTTTTTAACTTTTTATTTTCCATTAATATTTAAATACTGAAGAATAAAAATCAAGCATGGGTAAGACTAAAACCAGTACATTTAAAAGTAGATGATTCTCACTGGTTTTATAGCAGCAACATCGCCATCTTGGTCCTGATGTAGCAAGAGACTAACACAGAACATTTCAGCAAAAGCACTGTTTCTCTAGATATTTCTGTAAGAGCTATTTTCTTTGGAATACAAATTCAATATTGCAGACAGGCCTCAACTAACTTCAAAGGGACAATCTCTTTCAAACGTCCCACGTTCCTAGCTTGTTTGAAGATGGAGTCGTACTGACGCCCTTCCTGTCAGGGAAGAAGGAAAGAAAAGAGGTTTGTTTAGTCCAAATCCCCACTGGTTGCTTTCCAATACATCAGAAAACTGGTACGTAGTCAGTCTCGCTAAATAAGAAAAAGGAAAGAATCAGACAGCTCAGTGATTAATATGCTTACTTACATGTCAGAGATGTATGTTCAAAACCTTCTTCTGTCAGACTGGAGCAGGGATGTGAAGCAAAACCCTATGCTTGAGGAAAAGATCAATCAATCTTAGTTGTGTTTCTTCATCTGCCTCTCCTGACACTTTTTTTTTTTCAGTGGATTTAAAATACAGAAATAATCACTGCAGCAGAAGTAACTCTGCTTTGTCATGAAAAATGCCCTAACCTCCAGGCTACAGGATTTCCTTTCCCTGTCCTTTTGCGATCCAACTGCATTTTGTGCAAGGCTTTATGCATTAGGCAAATTAAGCTGATTTTATTCATCCTAGATCAAAGAATAAGCATAATACAGAAGAGACAATTCTTGTCAAATGTAAAGTCAAGCTGCACACACGTGTCTAATGGGAAAAACATAAAGTAATTTACAGGAAGGAAAATTAGCGTGTTGGAGAGGTGCCTCTAGAGGGTTAAATCATGGCATAGTAGCAGAGGCTTTGAAGATCCATTCTTTAATTGGAAGTTGTAGTATGATGCCTAAAATCCTTTATGAATCCAGTTGAGTGCTCTAAAATTTGAAGGTCAGTCAGAAAATATGTGGGGTGAAATTCAGTGTAGAGCAAATCCATTTACTTCAATCCTTTCCTCCACCCCTCCATGTGAGGGCACAGGTGCAGTCCCATGAACCTGCCACCTCATCCTTATACAGTCTCCTTGTACCTGACCTCTCCTCCCAGGAGAAGTGTCTTTGGCATGCCCAGACTGCACTGAAGGATCAGGCATAAGCAGAACGTGCTGTGCCAAGTAAGAACACCTTATTTGTAGCTGACACACAGGAACTATTGTTCTTGGGTTGTTTATGCTTTATTCCCTGTGGCATCTGCTAATATATTCTTGGTCTGATTCTTATCTCTTACTGACACACATCAGAAACATTTCTAAACTCTGGGTGGAGAAGGGTTTGACATTTCTAGTTCAGATCAATATCACATCAGCAGAGATGAGTCAAACACTTGCAGCTCTCATTCCTGTATTATTTATCCACATTCAATTGTCTCTCACCTCTTATTGACCTTTTCTATTCAACTAATATGAAACCAAGGCCCTTTGAACCCAAGTGCCAAGTGGCGCAGCTGGATTGCAGGCTGTCTATTGTTCTGAGTAATGGGCAGCTAAAGCAACAAGCAACATTCACCACTCATTTGTGCCTTCCCTGGGAAAATACTGCTGAATGTATACCGACCTCCTGGGGAGCTTGGCCTGCTGGTGGAGCTCATCAGTACCTAAATTAGATTCCTGCAGACCCTAACCTCTCCCCCCAATTACAGTGTGTCTGATGAGCACCGAGCACAAATTACTGTCACTCTGTTTTTCTACCACAGAGAAGAGGACAAAGATATGATGGCTGAAATCTGAAACCAGCAAGCAGTGATGACAGTCCTTCCCTTCATGGGCAATCCCTGAACTCTCGAGATCTTCAAGGGCAGCCTCTGGCTGGTATCACTCTAAATGATGCCAGGAAATGAGGCTGCTTTTCGTTTTCATATCCTGTTATTCATGGCTTGCTAAAATATGATTATGTGGATACTAGGGTTGTTTTTTGTCTTTAGCTAAGCAGTAGTTAGGGCTTTATTTTATCGTATGAATAGTTGCATATCTTTCTCAAGCACTCCCAGAATATGAGTGGAAGAATAACCAAAAGTGTCCAGATACAGGCAGAATGGGCGTACACATACCCACTGGGTACCCAATTTGCAGAGGAGCACTTTCCCTTTCACATGCACACCCACCACAGAACAGATTAACAACAGGCTCAGGTGGGACTCAGTTTGCACAGATCTACAGGAGACACAGGATGTTCACGTGTTTTCTGCAGTCCTGAGATATTCGTATCAGCAGTACAAGGACTGTATTTTTGCTGCTACTCTATGATATAATTAAATGGAAATAAATCAATCAAACCTAGCCTGGCACACAACTATAATACAAAAATTTTAAAACTATATTAAAAAACCAGAACCTGCTCATGGTTGAAAACATAGATCAAGTCTACCTTGTGAATGAATAATTTCTAATGTATGGAATATGTGACTGTGTTCTGAAATTATTTTTCTTTGATGCCTTTAGTGTTGATAAACCTCAATCTTTGAAAAACAACAGCTTCATATGTCATGACAGAGATAGTTATTTCATTTAAATTGGTAAAAACTGTCAGAGCTGCTAGGGTTTTAACCTTCACATGAAAGAAATGCAGGTAAGACACATCTGCTACATAGACCATGAATCATTTCTGGAAAATAAATTTAAGATATGAATTTAATTTTACTATTTTAACTAGACACAGAGTAATACCCCAGTCCTGAATATTCCACATCCTGGTGTGTGGGAAGTCCAAAGTCAGACACTAACTGTTTTTCTTGAGCCTATCTGCATTCAAAAGGGACTTCTTCCAGAGCATATAAAGAACTCCTTTGTTTTTATTTCCTGTAAAATTTCAGGCTCCTAGGTATCAACTGATGAGTACAAAACCATTTAGGATAGCAAGAGTAAGTACCACTGAACAAACATTTAACACACAAGTGCAAAGGATAGCACTATTGGCCTTTTTACTATGATAAACAGGAAAGGAAAAAAAGCCATGCACCATGCAGCAAGATTCTCTTCTCCTCCTTCAACAGTATACAGATACTCTATTTCTATGTCTTGCAAGCAAACAATGAGGAACATTTAAAACAGACTTTCTTGAGAAGGAAATGCTTTAAGAATTGCCATTATATAAAAAGGGAAAGGAGGGAAATGCATCAATAAAGTGAACTAAAGCCTTTTTAGTCTGTCTAGTCTCACAAAAAGAATGGCAATAAATATTTCCATAAAAGGTATGTTTACCTCCCATAATCTCCATGACAACAATTATTTCACTAGGCTCAGAATTTTCTTCCTTCCTTTTATTTTTTTCATTTTGAATTAGCTGCTTGTGTAGACAAGCATCTGCTGCCTCTCCATCTCACAGCTGCTCCTTCTTGCTTTTATTCTTACTAGTCTGTATCCCTTACCCATTTTCAAGCAAAGAGAGACACTCTCTAAAATGGTCAGTCTGGGCAAAAGGCCAGGGAGTGAAATCAGCTCTTTACCAATAGATTTCCTTCTATTTTACTTTATTTCCCTAGGAAATTTTGTCTCATCCCAAAAAGCCTGCCAGTCCTAGAAGTTTGTTGTAGAATTACAATACTATAGGAAGTTACTAAAACTGTAGGTGTTTCTCACTTCAAATGGAAATTCACTTATTTCCAAAAATGCTTTTATTTAGGTCAAAATCTGATAAAATACTAAAAACATGTAATAATATTGGGGTAAATCTGAATTAGACTCTAATTCTCCTCTTGTTTGCTTTTTTTCTAGGATGAGAGGACATCAGAACTCACCATTTTTCCAGGCCTCCAATACCTATGATTTGCATTGGCCACTGATAGTACCGCTGTGGACTAGGAAGCAAATTGCACAAAGGTGGCACTGAAATTATCACAGTAATATTTTTAAGGATGGCCTTGGGCAGTGGCAGCACAAACATGGCTCACTCTGATACTTTGGCACTTGTGAATGATCTCACTTCTCTCTTTTATTTTGATTTTTCCCTATTCTCTTCTTTTTGTGTATACTCCCTATTTTCCTGCCTACTCAATTTTTTTCTGTGCTGTAACTCTCTATTCCTTTAACTTACCCTGCGGTGATTCCCCTCTCCTCTCCTCTCCTCGGAGCTCCTCCTTCATAACCTGGGAACTCCTCCNTCCTCTCCTCTCCTCTCCTCATCAAACACTGAAATACAGGCACACACAAAAACACAACTGAAAGCTCAGATCTTGCAGCATGCAGACACTTCACATGGACCTATAAAATATGTCAAACCATTTAAAGCTCTGACCACTGCTGGGTATCTGTTTTTCAGAGTATGGAGAAAAAAAAGATGATGCAGGAAGGTTTGATACCATGATCCATTTCAGTGCCTTTACTATTTCTGGCATTGTTTACTGCAAAATAGATCATATGGCCATACCCACCTCCAGTTCTTGTGGACCCCCTTATGCCAATGTATACAAAAGACAAAGCTCATGTGGGGCCAGACAGTGCTACATAATAAGGAGGAATGAAGAATTTGGAGGCTGGGATGGAACTAGTATGAATTATCCAGTCAAAAAAAGGAAGGGAGTGAGCTAGAGTAAGAATAAAAAGTATTTATACTCTACGGTATTTTCAGAAAAGATTTAGTGTGTTTAATTTGAGAGTTCTGGAATTCCTTTCCCCTAGCTAATTACAGAATTGGAATCTTCCCTAATAACTCATTATAGATGAATGGAAGTGGTAACAGAATACTTTTTTTTTCTCACATATTTAGCAATGGAAACATGAACATATAAACTGATCAGGCTTTAAGGGGAACATATGCATATGGGGTATGCTACAGCCACATCAATGCAGTTCATCTACTAAACCTCCTCTTAGCAGGTCAGGACTAGTTATATTTTATGCCTATGTCATAAACGCAATAGGTATACCACTGTGTTCATATCAGCAGTTAAATATCATTCCACGTTATTAAGTCCCATAGCTACGTGATAATGTCACTGGAAATTATTATTACAGTAGACAGAGACTTGCATGACCCCTGCTGGGTTGTCTTTACCAAACTCTGTAAGTGAACCTTGTAATCGACAAAGTCCTTTTGAGAAATGAATTATTAAATTCTTACAATCATGCAGTTTCTTACAATAAGACAAAAATTCTTATTTTCATCTCCTGTCCCATTCTCTGGAAAGGTAACAAAAGCATGCTGAATTCCACCTGGCATATTTCTCTCATGTTGCAAGTTGTTGGACTTAATGCAGAGAAATTAATGACAAATCTTGTCACACTTTTGAAATGAGACAGTTCCCATTGACTTCAAGACAGTCTTATTTTTAAAACTAAGGTATTTTCTTAAAGAATAATATAACTGTTTAGTGAAAAAATACTTTGTCTAAACACAAGTTACATGTGAAATGTAGGGCTGCCTTATTTGATAAACCATATATATTTACATATTATGCCATAATATACCATATATTTTTTTATATCATATAGATATTGTTTCATGGAGCACATAGTGACAAAAGCAGGATTTAACACATAATTTTTGAGGCACACTGCCAAGTGACAGCAATTTTCACTTGTTTAAAATACCTGTTTAGATTAGGTTATTTAAATTATTACCTATATTTTAGCAGAACACTGAAAGATGGGGAATAAGTCTTGACTTTACCCATAAAAATTCAGCAGGAGGATGTCTGGATTCAGTAGACATACTAGCTGGGATCAGAGGGAAGGAGAGAGCTCATAGGGACTGTACAGCCTGACCACAGCCAACTGGTGTAGACTCTGCAAGGCTGCAGCAAGCTAAGATGCTGGAGCCACGCAAACAGGCAGAACACTGATCTTCATTTCTTGCTCCCTGTCCATAGTTTTCAGCCTCAAACAAATCTGTATCATGCAACAAACCAGGTGATAAATTGAGATGCACATCAACAGCCCTCCTTTACACTAGTAGAAAAGATAGCTGCTTCTGATATTAGATACTGTCTCCAGGTCTTGTCACATAACAGGTAGATCGATCTATTTCCAGACATTTTCCTGTGTCCCCTTTGGGGAAGAGAAATTTATTGTCCTTATGCTCTACACATTTTAGTGTGACACGATCATTTTACTCATCCCCTTCGAAGCAAGGCAGATCTCTTTTACTGCACCATCCATCTACCCTGAGAAGTAAAACATGGCTCTTAGCAAGATCTGGATGCTGTATCCCTCAACAAGACTACTTCTAATAAAAATACACCCCCTTAGGCCCTAGCAGTAGCAAAGTGTGTGTTGATACACAGATGACATATTTCCTGGTTAGTTGCAAAAAGAATAGTTGTAATTTACCTTATAAAAATACAAAAGGAATCCACCCTAATAGAGAAAAGTAGTTTTATTAATTCAGCACTTCTCACATAGCTCCTTAGTAAAAATATACGTGTTATAATAAGAGGCATGCAGTTACATAATGAAATAAAAAAACCCAATGGCTCTTATTAAGATACAATTGAAGCAAACCACTCTTTTTGCAAGGGCTAAGATCTCACAGGAAAAAGACTAAGGAATGACTACACCTAAATAAGGCTTTAACTATTGAAAGCAACAGCTACATTAGAGCTTATAGATCCACCAGTTGTAGCATTCACATTTGTGTAATAAAGCCTTTATATGTAAAAGTTTAGTTGCCTCACATCTGGACTGGTACCAGCATTTGTGTGGGAGTAGCTAATTGTCTCTTTCAGAAAAGGACTTCTCCAGAAAAGGCCCCATGAAGAATAATTTCTTATTTACATAAATGCAAGAACTAGAAAGAACATTAAAAAAACAGACCAAGAGCTGCTTTCTGGAGATTCAGCAGACCTGTTATTTTTACAGTATTTTGCAGGATATTCAGGGGCAGCAATAGGAGAGGAGAGCAGATAAACATGCAGGTCGAGTAGATGTAGAGCCACTGCCTCTATTTTCAGCTGGAAATGGCTTCAGCTTTGGCAATACAGTATTTTCATCTTTCTGTGCAGTACAAGTCCTTCCAATGAGACTGGACTGCCCAGGGCACTGGTGGCTAACCTATTGTTTCTAAACTGGTTTGCCAGTTTGCTGGTTCACATATAGCCTTGGAAATTAAAGTCATGGCCTGTGTGAAATGAGCTGGTAATAGCCATGAATTACCTGGAAGAGAGGCCAGCCCAGACGGCTCAAATCATGCCCTTGGCTGACAGCTGAGAAGAGACACAAGGGAGCAAATGTTTTCATGGACTGAGCTGCATTCTCCTCCTCAGGGACAGAGCCCTAGGTTTGAAGAATAACATGAAAATTTTGGGGCTTTTACATTATTCCTTCTATTTATAAAGATTAGCTTTTATTCAGCTATAATAAATGAACTCAGTTTTGAAAGAGAAAACAAAGTGAAGCTGTAGATTGCAGTGGAATATTAGGCAAAGCCTTGTAAGCATTCCCCAGAAAGATGACAATAGTAAAGCTGTAATAAACTCTCCTCCCTCTCAAACCTATCAACCAGATTTGGGGAAAATTACTCAAGATACTAACTGGACAGGTATGTGCAGAAGCACAGCTTTTGGTCACCATAAAGAAAAACAGGGGGCTCAAGGAACAATTCATTTTGTTTGGGTACATTTAAAGCTAGATCCAGTGAAGAATTAGGGATGTGAATAGCAGGTGATGCAAAATGAATTGTTTAAAATGCAGGCAGGCAATAAGAATGTCCATGTGCTGATCCACACAGGCAGATGTCTTGATGCCTCTGCCCTGGTGCACCATGGAGGAGAATGAATGCAGAAGTTACAATTCCAGTAAGTAGCAGAGCTCTGAATACACAGCTGCTACCACACCATATACTTTGACATAGGTGGATGTTAGCATCTCAACACCTTGATTAACCAAAAATCCAATTCCACCTAGAATTAAACTAACAAGTTCTTGTTGTGCTATGAAAACCTATTTTCCATAAAACCAAGCCTACTGGCACCCAAATGGACTGCAATTACTGAGAAACCTTATGTTTTAAGAAGTCCAGACCGATTATTTACTTTTTGCTTTTTTCCCCTTCTCCCCCCCCCCCCCAAGTTATTCAAATACTAGAAATTTGTATTATATTTTATTCACAAAACCAAAAACATTGACATGGGTTTTTCCAAAGTAAAACCTGGAAAACAAAATGTAGATATATGCCTGCAGTTTCATGCCACATAAAATACCTGGGAAGAGATTCAGAGGTGTGCTGTATCTGAATGCACACATAAGGCAACAGCACACAGAGATAACAGTAAGGAGTATGAAAATGAGGCAACATGGGGACTACATTCGGAGAAGCAGTTGCAGTTGATCAGTGAAACTCATTCAAGAACAAATACTGAAGTCAACGCAGCCACCTGATGTATGATGCATTTAGGCCAGCCTGCTGGAAAACCGTGAGCTGAATCAGTTTTTGTGACTGTTAAATCGCCCCTGTATGGGGAGCCACGGGGTTGATTTCACAGCCTCACCTAACCAAGCAACCTCCATCCTTCAAGGAAGAGACAACTGAAGCTGGACCGCTGTTCTCCGAAAAGCGCCGTGCAACAAGCTAGCAAGGATGGGCCCGGGCATCTCGGGGACACGGGCCGGACACGGGGCCCGCGACCCCGGTCCGAAAGCTGCGGCTCTGGGCTTTGCCACCCTCCGGCCTGTCCGACAGCGGAGGAGGCACCGTCCTACCCCGGGGCTGGACACCCGCCCGCCGGGCTGGGCGAGCGCTTCCTGGCGGCGCCGGGAGCTGCTTGTCCTGGGCCCTCCAACAAACGGAGGATGCCGAGGTCAGCCACGGCTCCCGACACGTTTCCTCCGGCCGGGCCGGGGGAGGGCCGTGGGAGCGGTGCCGGCGCTGGAGAGGGACGGCGCGGGCAGAAGAGGCCAGCCCAAGCCGGGGCCGAACGCCACCACAGCCACAGGGGCAGCCCGCGCCCCTCAGCCCGCCGCGTCCCGCCGCCGGCATGAGGCGGGCCNTCGCCGACGTCTCGTACGCCGAGGCCCGCGGAGCCTGCGACCGGCGGCGGGGCAGCCTCGCCTGGGTCAGCGGCGAGCCGGAGCTGCGCCTGCTGCTGGGGCTGCTGGCAGAGGCGGCGGTGCCCGCGCCCGCGCTGTTCTGGGTCGGGCTGAAGAGGAACGCCTCCGCCTGCACCCACGAGGAACAGCCGCTCCGCGGCTTCTCCTGGGAGGGCGTCGGGGGTGGAACGGCCCCGCAGGAGGTGCCGGCGGCGCTCGGCCGGTGGCTGCAGGAGCCCCTGCGGTCCTGCCTCACCGCCCGCTGCGCTGGGCTGCACCTGGCGGCTGACCCCGGGGGCGGCCCCAGCTGGGGCTGGAAGGAGCGGGCCTGCCAGCAGAAAAGCCCGGGCTACCTCTGCAAGTACCAGTACGAGGGTGCCTGCCCCGACCTCAGTCCCGCGGGCGCCCTCGACCTCGACTACCGGCTCCCCTTCAAGGAGCGCAGCGGCGGCCCCGGCTTCAGCCCGCCGGGCACCGTGCTGACGGTGGCGTGTCCCGGCGGGGAGGTGAGGCTCACCTGCCAGCCCAAGCCGGGCGGCTTCGCCTGGAAGGCGGCAGAGGAGCCGCTCTGCCCCTGCCCCTTCGGCCGCGGGAGCCCGGACAGCGCGCGGTGCGCCGAGGCAGTCGGGTGCCGCGATGCCGCCGGCGGCTTCGCCTGTGCCCGCACCCCGGGAGGCGCGGACGGAACTGCCTGCCCGGGCACGGGGCCAGCCCTCACCGCTGCAGGCGGCCCCACGGAGCCGTCGGGTGCCGGGGCGGAGGGGCGGCGTCCTTCCATCCCGACACCCGGCGGTTCCACCGAGCCGCCCGCCACCACCAGGGCCGCCGGCGGCGGAGAGAAGACGGCTGCTCCGCCGCCCTCCTCCTCCTCCTCCAACTACGTTTTCATCCTGGTGACGGTTGCGGTGGTGGTGCTGGTCATCCTGGTCATGACCGTCCTCGGGGTGTTCAAAATCTGCTTTAACAAGAAATCCGAGGGCCGCGGGGACAAGGAGTCTCCGGAGGCCGGCAGCAAGGCGGAGAGAGGCTCCGCGGAGCGCAGCGGAGCAGCGGGCGGTGAATAGCCCCGGACCGCCGAGCCGCGTGCCTCGGGGTGCCTGAGCAGCCGCTCCCTCCCGGGCCAGCGCTCGGCTCGCCACGTCCCTCCTGCCCCCGCACTGCTGCCGCGGGGAGCAGAGGGAGAGGCGCCGCGGGACTTGGCTGGGCTGGTCTTGCACATTATCGCACGCAGGAGCGCGTAGCGACGTTCTTTTGAGGGGATTGAAGTCTTTGGACAGTCAGGGGTTTTTGTCGGTCTGAAAAGCAGTTATTTCGGTGCTGATTTCACTAAAATATAAATAGATCAGCCTGGCCGAGAGAGCGATTGCAGCTGCAACAATTGTGCATTTTTATCCTCACAGAAACTGTTCGTCGGGTGCCTTACTTGGAGCAAGCATAAAGTGGACCACTTTGAGCACTTGCGTCTTGTAATTTAGAAGTCACTCCTTGCCTGGGTTGTACTTGGAGGCTCTCGTTTTCAACCTAATTGCTGGAATTTTTGGAGAGGTGAACTGCCATAATTTTGGATGAAACTGCAACCCATGTGCTTTCATACTGACATTCTTTAAAAATGAAAGAGCATTTCTCTACTTAGAAAGTCATTAAACTGCTGAGGAAGTGAGAGGTTAATGGGGAGTCAGTTTTATACTTCAGCTGATGAAAAGAATAAAGGATGATGTAAATCACTTCCCTGTTGTTACTTCATACTTATTTTTATTGTAGCAGAGAATAAATTTCTCAGTTACAGTTTTTCTCCTAAGCTGTGTTGTTACAAAACTTGCTTTCTGTATGCAATATGTGGCTCCCTTAGAATCAGACAAGGTGCTGACGCACCACCTTGCTAGAGGAGTTAACGTGAATCCAAATTCATCATGCAAATCTCATTCTCTTTAGTCAGATATACTATTTTCCATGGAGTCCCTTGAGAGTAAGGAAAGATTCACCTTTTGTGCCTTTCTCTAAATGAGGTAAACACTTCCTCTGTGATTTCCCATGGGAATTCCTGTAGAGGAGCTTTCATCCTGGCTGCAGAACTTGCTTTCTGTGCAGTTCAGAGTGCTTATGCTCACTTATTATTATGGTTTTGGTTTTCAATTAAAGTTGTGATACTAAATATTGATTCAAGGTTTTCTGAATGCAGTTATACACAGCTAACTGTGTATAACTCATCCAAGGTCTCATCCAAGCCTTTTGGGGTGCAGGGAGAGTAGGGAAATATTTATTTTCTTCCCTTAAGAGAACTTTAAGCTCTGAAATGTCTCTTTAAATACACTTGCTTGTTTGTTTGTTTTCCTCTCTTGACAGCTGACATTCTGACTACTACTTTAATTTTGACATTTTCCTGTCAAGTTTGAAGGACTCTGTTTAAAAAATAATGTGTGTTATTATTACCTATTTTTCTTGCAAGCAAAGACTTGATGATAAATATGGTGTAAGCATCTGCTAAGGATAAAGAATTACATAGTATAAGTTTTTTCTTTTCTCCTCTCTCTCCATTTAATGGTGATAGGCAGTTGCTACCTGGGAAACAGTCTTTTGCTTTTGATGAAGAAGTCACTGATATTTGTGAGCCATCAGACTGACTGTAGCCATAAATTCCCTTGTATCATGACAAGAATTAAATCCAGTTAGGTGAGAATGCTACTCATTACAAGGTGACTCATAATCTGCATACTTTTCTGATCTGTTTATCTGACATTTGCATTTCAGAAGGCAGGCATTTTTCATCTTGGGCAGAAGGCTTGATTCTACATTCAGATGTGGCAGATTTGGAAAATTACTTGGCCATTAATGCCTTATTTCTTAATAACACTCCTGTTGCTGTAAGTAATTTCTTTTATGGGGTGGTGTATGTGGAGCTCTTCTATCAGAGGCTGTAAAAGCAAATAGCAACTCAGATGAATGAGAGCATGTCTAAATTATTTTTTCCTATGTTTTAGTCTTTCTCACATACCAGATAGCTGAACTCTTGATGGGACTGTCCAGGTATGTTTTTCTAAGCTCTAGAAACCATCTCATTCTCTGTTTCTGAGTCTTACCAAGCACACAACTAAGTGCTGAGTTAAGTACCTGACTACTTATTTTGGTATCTCTCAGTATGTGACTCAGACTATTTAGTTAAAATATACAAGTTCATGACCTTGCTAGCCATTCACCTGTCTCATAATTCCCATTTTGCTCTTCCTGTGAAATCATGTTTTGATTTGAGAGTTCTTTTTCTCACACAATTCAGAATAATTAGACA
Organism: Buphagus erythrorhynchus; assembly: GCA_013400855.1. Lineage (NCBI taxonomy): Eukaryota > Metazoa > Chordata > Aves > Passeriformes > Sturnidae > Buphagus > Buphagus erythrorhynchus. Next base: position 45,278 of record VZTT01043427.1, on the reverse strand, counting down.
TTTGTCTAGAGGACTACACAAGGGTTCAGCTATGTTCCCCCTGGCTTATAATTTCTCTCATCTGAAACCAGACTATTTTGCATCTTAAGGATGGGATCCATCTTAGCATGTGTAGACATCTCCAACAGTTCATCTAGACTTTTTTACTCATCCAGACTGCCTTAATATGTGCTTGCAATTAATCTCATTTTAGACTAGATGCTGAAAACAGGACCGATGAATTACTCCCTGAAAGTGCCCTTTCTCTGCATTGATTTTGAAGAAGGCATATGGAGACTACTTATATTTAAATGCCTGTAACATACACATTTTAAAATAAATCAGAAAATTCAGCTCACTTAAAGTCTCCAGCTGTGCAAGTCACTTTTCTAAAGCAAGCTCATGGTGCCTTCTGTCTTTTCAAGGCGTGACTAAATGGTCATAATTTTATTATTGCTTTTATTGTTTTTACATGTTAGAGATTCTTGTTTAGTACATCTGGTGTTCTTTTATTTTTGTAGTCAGTAGAGAGCAAAACAATAGCATTTGGATTTGTCTGGAACCTGAGCAGGTTTGAAATGCATGAACTTCTCTTTCTCTAATAGTTCAGACCAAAAAGAAGATGGTTTGTGAGAAAAGATTGATCATTTTTCCTTTCCACTCTTGATCCAATTGGGTCTTTAGTGAATAAGAAACCAACACATATCTGTCATGCAACCATTGGTTCATATCACAACCATGATTCACTGATATGCAAGAGCAGGGTTTGCTGTTTAGAGAATAAATAAGATCATAATGAGTACAGATAATCATAACAAATACTGAGATAATAAAAGTGTCTGGATACAAAAGTGGATGCAATTTTTAAAAAATTATGTAACACCATATAAAAAACACACAACAAAATGCAAGTAGTTTTCCAAAACATGGCAAGGATAGAGACAAATCTTGACTTTTCTTTCATGTTGCATACATGTCCGTTGACTAAACATTATATAAGTACATTATATTCCAACTGTTTTTTCAGCGCAGAAAAAAAATTATTTCATCTCATATTAAAACTGTATAAATCACATGTAAACTTTCTATCTGTGAGTTTCACAATGCTTACATTTGTAATGAAATGGTGATAGTAACAAACTGTTAGTCAACATTTGAAAATGGTGATTCCTGTGAAGAATAAGAATGTCCAGATCTCTTGTCTATCACAGTTATCCAAAAAGTGTCCCATGTTGCCAATTTCAGATTTCCTTAATTCCTGCAGATAGTTTGACTGGTAGGCATATAATTTGTCAGCTGCACATTTTATTTATGAACAAGTGATGGGTTTTTAATGGTTTGTTTCATCAAGTAATCAGAAATAAAATTTTAATTTCCACATTAAAAAAAATTAATGATTTTGCTATTAAGGGGTTAATTACGTGTTCTATGGGATTGAAATGAAATCTATAAGTGGACATGGGAAAAATTAGAGTACTTCTGACATTTCTCCTTGTTTAAGTGTATCGTATAGCTTAAAGAATATTAAAAACACCATGGATTCTGTGCTTCCCCTAGAAATTTCCTATCACTTAATTTTTTCATGTTTTAAATCTCAGTTATCTTTCATCATTTATTACATGGAGGTCAAACACTGATGGATGCAATGTAGTTCCTTCTAGAAATAATATTTTTCATTTCTTTAGTATATGGACACTTACCAAGGCTGTAGTGTGGCGATTTATATATTTCATTAAAGATATTTAATTAACTCAAAAGGCAAACATAGCAGGGAAACAACAGCAGTAACCACATTCCCAGGGCTTCAAAACATAAAACTTTGTCTTTTCTTTTTCCTCTGATATGCAGCCTTGTTTTTCTCTTCAGGGTTTGTAATCTGGGACTGGATGACTTGAAAGTGGATGTGTAAAGGGAGTTGTCTGTTAGCAAGTGAGTCTTTTCCCTTTTCTGTGTTGCTGACTAGAGTTACAGAATCATAGAATGGTTTGGGATGGATGGTACCTTAAAGATCATCTCCTTCCACCCCCCTGCTGTGCACAGGGACACCCTCCACCAGACCAGGCTGCTGAGCCCTGTCCAGCCTGGCCTTTGAACACTTCAAGGGATGGGGCACTCATAACTTCGCTGGGCAAACTGGTCCAGTGTCTCACCACTCTCACAGCGAAGAATTTCTTCCTCATACCTAATTCACACCTACCCTCTTTGTTTGAAGCCACCCCCCTTTGGCCTGTCACCACAAGCCCTAGGAAAATGTTCTTCAGCTTTCTTGTAGGTACTGGAAGGTTGACTGTAGGTACTGGAAGCCTTCTCTTTTCCAGGCTGAACAATCCCAACTCTTTCAGCCTGTCATTCTAGGAGAGGTGTTCTAACCCTCTGATCGTCTTGGTGGCCTCCTCTGGACTCCAGCATGTCCACATCCTTCTTATGTTGGAAGCCCCAGAGGAGAACACAGTACTCCAGGTGGAGTGGAAGCAGCAGTGGAGCTGGGGAATGCAAAGATGTGGTGGAGGTCCTGCATTTGTTATGTCTTTCCCCTCCTTCCACTTGCCAGTCCTTTTGCATCCTGAGTCAGAAGAATGGGAAAACAGCTACTATTATGTATTTTATGGGTAATATAAGAGAAAGAAGACTGCAGGTCCACAGAGAGGATGAGCTGAGGAGGGAAAGATGAAAAAGACAGGCAAGCATCCATGTTTATCAGGATATATCTGTCCTAACCATCTTCTTGCTGCATATGTTTTCAGGTGTTACTCAAAATGTGGTGGTTTGCAAATAAATAAACATTTTAAGTCATTAAGCCAGGAGCAACACACAGGCTATAACCTGACAGAACAGCATAGTTTTGCTTTTGGAATGTAACCAACAGGCCTTGTGTTTCTGACTGATAAGAATGATTTACACTGTTCTCTGGAACATAACATAAGATCATAAGTACAGATAGTTTGAGGGAGATTATAAGTGATCTAAGTCTGTAATGTCTGTGCAGAGGAATGTGTTACATTATTTTTCATTCTTACAGGTATATCTTTCTCTAAGGGAAACGATTTTTCCCAGTCATTGTACTGAAGATTCTTTTCAAGTAAGAAATTCTGTAAATTTTACTTTATGACAGTGAAAGAGCCGTGAAAACTTTTCGGTATTCAATTTCTGTCTTGTCAATATGGGGTTCTTCTTGGTTTGTGTTAGAAAAAAATTGTTAAGTCTTTTTCTTTATTTTAATGATAAAGGGGGAAAAAATCTGTGAAATTAAAAAAAATCTGTGAAAATCTGTGAAATTCTTAAAAAATCAGAGATATCCAAAATAAATAAACATTCAGAAAAATCTATTATCTGTGTGTTTCTGCCTCGTTTTACTGAGTTTCTAGTAATTCCATAAAGTACCTAAATTGTCATTTAGTTCTTAGAAAAAATGCCTAGATACTTTCTAACCTTCAAAAATAACAGCCAGCTTAGAAAACAGCAGCTGACATAAAAAGCACAACTTCATATTTTTTGCTGAGTTGGGAGTTTATGTATTTGCTCTACTCTTAACAGTGAAAGTAAATTATGTGAAAGAGCCAAGTCCTGCTTTACAATGCCTGCACTGGACTCTACTTATTTTCCTCTGTTCTTAACAAAATGGCCTCTCCTGGCCATCACTTGATTTTTCTCCGTTTCAGATTCCTTCTCTCTCAGTCTGCTCAGTATCAAATATCCACCAGTTTTGCCTTCTTTTATATCCATCCTCCCACAAATATCCAGCTTTGCCACATTTTGGACCACTCCAGTTGCCCAGCAATCCCTGGGTTGTCCATTGTGCATCTGAGCATGGGCAGGTGCTGTGTGAATGAGTTGAGCTCGTGCTGTACCCAGCCAGTGACAGTGGCACTGGTGTCACCCAGCTTTGCTCAGCTTTATGAAGTGCAATGCAGTCCAGCACCCTTCCAAAGCTTCCCCTGGGCTGGTAGGACCCACATGTGCACTGGCAACAGCACTGTCACCATCAAGGTAAGTGGACACAATACAGTCCAATGCAACACAATTCAGATCCCAAGTCAGAAATCTGGTAATTGTTATCTATCCTACAACTTCCCCGTGCTGTGTATCTGGGCACTTTTATCTGAGCCTTTCTAGTCAGGAAGCTCAAGAACCCTCAGTCATATTACACAGTGTAAGAACCTGTATAGAAAAGATATTTTGGGGGTGTGGGTAATGGAGAGTAGAAGGCATTTTCTGTACATTTATATAGTTTTCAACGTGACTCTACCCATCATAGACATGATAGTCATATAATGACAAATGTATTCCATCCAGACTGGACACAAAAGCCTATATACCTAGGCAGGATACAGCACCTTGCTCTCTCTGCTTCATAGCAGCTTATTGCTCTGCCAAACCCAGATTTTAGGCTTTTGGAGAAACAAAGTTGGAAGGGAGTAGGCATAGTGAATGCCCATATTGATGCTTTTATTGGAAAGCATCTGTCTTGTCAAGATTGTGCTTGGTTTGTAGCTGTCTAATGACATACTTTGAAATACTCTCAGGTTCACCTATTTTTCTTGGCCATTTCTCTCCACAATGTAATATCTAAAAGCATTTTTCTTAAAGACAAATCTAATTAGTAAACCATCCTTTCTTCCTGTGGCTTAGCCTGAAGTTATCAGCCAAATAAGGCTATGTTGAAGAGGATGGAAGTTCTGAATACACAATTCAGTAGAAATATTTTATTCTCCTCTAGAGATTCATAATTCACATACTGGTCTGCAGAGCCCTGGTGTCAAGTAAGGTTCCTAGGGACTGAAATCACAGAGTTTAGAACCCCAGATTTATATTTTTTCCTTGGATAATTTCTTCTGAATTTTTGAAATTATTATTTTTCTGGGATCTTTTTTTAAATCAGGATTATAAGACATTAAATTGTCACTGTTCTAGAAATACAGCAAGAGTAAAGTCAAACCTTATATAACATGAATGTATGACATCACTGGGTTATTTTATTTCAGTAAGACTTAGTTTAATATTTAGAATTAGGATACTGATTTTGGAAACAGGTTAAAATACAGTGAATAGTCACATTGTTAATAGAGCATGCCACATACATTGAAAATGCAGATTTTTAGATTTAGAAACAATGAGAAAACCTTTCTTTAAAATTCTGATTCAATGGAAAGCTGGCATTTCAGAAATTCTTACATCACATTCATAAAACTGATTCTCATTCTCTGTGAAGAAATCAAATGGGTTCTTTAAGTGTCAAATGCAAAGAAACCATACTCTGTGTATGTGTAATGTTCTCTGCTGTAGGGGCCATCTGAAGAGGCAGAATATCTGCATGCAGCCATCACCTTTTTCATCCACTGCCCAGATATAAAGTGCCTCTGTGACCAGTTTCATTCAAGTCCACTAACTGCAGGTAGCAGCCAGCCTCAGGATTCTGAGATGTGTTGTTGTCTTTGCTACTGCACTGGGAAGCCTGGTGAGAAAGGAAAGTGATTTCCTGTGCACCTCTCTTTGAGTGGGAAAATGCTGTGGCTGATGTGTGCTGCCCACCTGATGTGTGTTCCACGTGAAAACTGTTCTCTGGAATACATGCCACAGGAAACAGTCCAGTCCACTGACTGGATAATGCTTGGTGCTATCCCACTGCTGGGTATAGGTCTCAGGCTAAAAAAAGTGCAAAAGTTGCCTGCATTTCAGCGGCCACAAGGCCAATTTCCATGACAAAGTGAATGCAGTATTTTTAAAATATAAACCAAAACTCATGGGGAAAAAGCAAAAAATTACTACTGGTTACAAATTACAATTCACCCACTTGCAGCTGTATAAAAGGTCAAAATGCCACCAAGAAATAAACCATACCAAATAAAATGTACACTTTTGTCGGTGAGTTAAGGTTTAGTTAAAATAATTTCCATATGAAATCTGAATACTCTTGTTTCCCATTTGGAAAGCATTAAAAAGAGTTCTGTTTATTTTCTGGTGCATATTATTTCATGAGAACAACTTTTTTTCTTCCTGGTAGTTATATTCTACTATTTGGAACAGTAACACAGAATGGACTAACTAACTTTCTTTCTAGCTAAATTGAATGATTTACTGCTGTTGATCACCTCTCCCAGAGTGAAAAATAGCAGGAACAGCTGTTAGTTTGGGATAAATAGATTTTGTTTCCAGCTGAAACCACACAGTTTGTTTTAGCCAGGAATCTTAGGGGCAGTGCTGGCTGGGAGTGATTTAGCCCATCCGTCTGAAGGCAAGCCTGCCATCTACTGAAGCCCCAGCCCAACCTCTGCGATGTGCCTGGGAGAAGTGAAACTAAAGTGCTTATGCTGGTAGGTGTGTAGGCTTCCATCACAGCCTTTACAAGGCAAAAAGAAAAAAAACCATAAAAGAACAAAACCCAGCTCAACTTCTCATCAAAGCTGAATATGCAGTATGAATCTTTATGCTTTTTCACTCTTGCTTCATCATGTCTGATATTGAACAAATTCAACAGTAAAAAGTGGACTGACTGTTTAATCTGACCATACATAAGAATATGCCTGAGTGAAAAGGACCACATAAGATTATGAGATTTATGCCATCTTGAAGATACTGTGAGTGAGAATTCAAGTGAAGCCCTGGAAATAGCATCACGGGGCATTTTAAAGTTTTGGCAGATGTTTGATTTCTATGAAAAGTTAAGTGAGCTTATACAGTGATTTCATCCTTTTTCACCGATATGTACATTGTAAAACATTACAAAATTTAATATTTGCAAGTTTTCTTTAAATCGCGTCCACCAGGAAATAAAAGAAAATAAACTGTACCATTGTTAAAGCTTTTCATTAAATATTTTAATAAGGATGTAACAGTTTCCACATTAGCAATTTTCAGACTAAAAGGAGCTGACTCACAGTCCACTGAAGTGAATTAAGTTTTTTTTCTCTCATTTTGATGAACTTTGAATCAGACAACTTTAAAATACTAAATTTATACATTCATTTAACAGTACCGAAGTTTTGGTGAGAGAAATGTACAAAGTAGCATCCTGCTTTTTGCTGCTGAGAAAAGTTAAAGGATATAGTTTAACAAAAACCTGTAGTAAGTCCACCACCACAAATACTAGATGCCTTAACTGCCAACCTTACACTTAACACTGTACTTAAGCACTGCAGCTACGAGTACAATGCTATGGGTATGCTGCTACTAGAGATTTTTTCCAGTCTCTTGCTTCAAAGTGCCAGTAGTTATAATTAATACAACCACAGTATTGTGCTAGAGAAGTGATTTTTCACAGCTACTGGGACACTTGCCACTGAGTGACACTGTTAGCATAGGTGGTAGAAAGCAAAAAACATAGCTGCTTATTTCAACACAGTCTGTACCGACTCTTCTGTGTGGGTTAAGAGGGAGCAGGAATAAAAGGCTTCATTTAATCAGCTGTCATTTATCAAAGAAAGCTTCATCTGTCCATATGAAATTTGTTTTGTCATAACAGGAGAAGAGAGAAAATTCAAGAGAGTATTTCTGTGAGGGAGACAATGTAAATGAAGAGTTAGAAAAAATGACAATACTTTCAAATGGAAAGGAGCCTTCTTGAGCATCACCCATTTTAAATGCAACCTTGCAAGTAGCCACCACAGACATAAGTACACAGTATAAATTGCTTCAGAAAAACACGTTCACAACACAGTGACTAGAATCAAATTAAAAAATCAAACAAGACATCTGGCACACATTAAAAACAAGAATTCTCAGAAATGAAACGTTAAGAAGCTCTGGGTCAGTATATTACATTGGCAACATATGAAACCCATTTTGTTGGGTTTTTTTAGTGCAACAGAAGAAACTGGAGCTAGGGTAATACCTATTACCAAACAGCTTCTTTTTCTGTCAAGTATTTATTTCAGAGACTGGTGGAGATTTTTAAATGACTCCCCCTTTTCCCATGTAGCCTAGAGTGACTTTGCCATCACTCAGGTCATTCAAAACTGTCTCAGCTCCCTTCACCGCTGTTTCACAGCTGATGGAGCAGGCTCAAGACAGCAGATTCACAGTCTAGTGCTCCCTTTAAACTTTAGTATCAGCACACTTTATTGTGTGTGTGGACAGATTCAAGCATTTCCCAGCTCAGTGGTCCCCCCAGCTCCCATCTGAGTGAGTCTCAGCTCTCTGCTCCCTGTGTGTCACAGGACTGCTTGTCTCCCATTATCAGCAACCTGCCGCACAGCTCCAAAGCACAGCAATAATCAGATTTTTTCCTAAGACCTTTTTTACTCTGCTTCTGCCAAGTAGCACAGAGAGCCAACAGTGAGTTGGAAGTTGTCTGCAAAGTGAAAAAATATCTCCGTGGCTATGCTACTTCTTTCTCGGGGACTTTTTGCTCCCTGCTTGCTTTATTATTCCAGGGGGAGGGAAAGGTAGGCACAGAGAGAGGCTACTCACTCCTTCCTGGGGGAGGGCAAGGTGTATATTGGGGTAATTTTTCCAGCATTTCTAATCTCTGAAGGGGAGGTGTGTACCGACAGATGTTGAGCAGGATCATTTTCAGCTGAGGCGAGTCTGAGCCTGAATTCTGGGGCTTGATTGAGGCAGGCTCGACTCAGTGGCCTGGGGTGTCCCACCAGCCAAGGAGAAGGGAAAATTGTACAAAAGATGGAGGGAGAGTCACTGCAGGACCTTTACAGCCACTTGTCAGACACAGAAAGGAGAGGCAGAGCCAGGCTACCAGACCCTAAGCTAACCCATGAGAGCCACAATTCACTAAGTGGATGTCAAAGCATCAGAGAATGCACCCGCTCTCAAGGGTGCAGGGGGCAGCAAATCAAGGATGTGGGATTTTCTTCGCTCTTTCTTGTGCCAAACACTGCTGGCGGTGGGCAGGACTAAAATCCCCTCCCTCCCAGCCTCCCCATGCCACAGCCCTGGCTTCGCTCACCCTCCAGCTGGGGGGCAGTAAGGGAGCTGGGGGACAGGAATGCTTCCTCAGAGGGTGGTAATCCTGGAGGTGCAAGTGCCATTCCTGTACATGCTCCCTGACTCCAAGTTGTCTGGGGGAAAGTCCTCCACGCTGTATGCCCTGCTTTTGAGGGCAGTGGCATAGTAGTCGATGGGTTCCTCTGCAGCATTGTCCATCCAGCTGAGGCAGAGCAGCCGCTGGAAGGACCGCTTGAAATTGTCTGAGAGAAAACCATAGAGGATAGGGTTGGCACAGCTGTTAGCATAGCCCAAGATGACAGAGAGCTGGCTGATGGTGGCATCATCCTGCTCTACAAAGACATTGACCAGCTGCACAATGTAGAAGGGCATCCAGCAGATGACAAAGACCATCACCACCATCATGACCATGAGGGTGATCTTGCGCTCTGAGCGTTTGCGTTGCTGCCAGCCAGCCTTCAGGGCCACCATGCGCATCTTAGCAATGATGAGGATGTAGCAGAGGCAGATGGCCACCACAGGCAGCAAGAAGCCCATCAGAAAGGTGTAGACCACAAAGACCACCAGCCATCTCTGGGTGGGCTCTGGCATGAGCATGTTGCAAGCCACTGTTCCATCACTGTTGGCTGCTGTGTTGGAGAAGATGATGATGGGCAGGATGATGAGGATGGAAAGCACCCAGACGCCCAGATTGACCATCTTAGCCACAGTGGGCCGGCGGTACCTGGCCGCCTTGATGGGGTGCACCACAGCGATGTAACGGTCCACGCTGAGCACGGTCAGGCAGTAGATGCTGGTGAACATGTTGATGGCATCCACACTGAGCACCAGGCGGCAGAGCAGGGAGCCAAAGGGCCAGTGGTGCAGCAGCGTGGAGGTAACCAGAAAGGGGACGCTAAGCATCAGCAGCTCATCCGCGATGGCCAAGTTGAGGATGTAGATGTTGGTGGCTGTCTTCATCTTAGCATAACGCAGGATCACGTAGATGACCATGGAGTTGCCGCACAGCCCCACCAGGCACACCACGGAGTAGATGAATGAGATGAGGATGGCGCTGCCCTGAGACTCACTCAGGGTGCTGTTCGGAGCGCCAGAGGAATTCCTGCCGCCCGAGTCCATGCCCTCCGCCTTCGCCTCCTCCGAGGCGCCACCGGCTCCTCCGCCACCACTGTCGCTGCCGCCGCTGTCGCTGTCGCCGCTGTCGCTGCCTGCACCGCCCGGAAGGCTGGGGCAGGTGCCATTGGGGAGCATCCTCTGCTCGGCACCCTCCGCCCCGGCTCAGAGCAGCAGGCGCCCGCCGCCGGCTGCGCTGGGCACCATCCCGCCAGGGATCCCGGCGCGGCGGCTGCGGGACGCGGGCATCGGGAGAGACGCGGCTGCCGGCGCCGCTCGCTCCGAGCGGCCGCGATTGCTGCTCCCCGGCTGGTGAATGATTAACAGCAGCGGCGCGTCACCAGCTAGGGAAAGAAGGAGGGAAAGAAAAAAAATTGCAGGAGGAGACGTAAGTGGGTGTCCCTTCCCATCCCGCACTCCCCTTGCCCGCCTCCCATCCCGCCCTCCGGCTGTCCGCAAATCCGGCAGCTCCAGGGCAGCCTGTTCCCTGTTCCCACCACCCCACACTACTCAGTGCCCCCCGATCTCACACTTCTCTCCCCACCCAGTATTGTTTCCCACACCTCCCACTGATCTCCTCCCCATCCTCTCCTCCCTCTCCATTCTCCGCTGCTCTCCCTCCACGGCACCTGGGTCCAGACCAGGAGCACCCCTATACTTTCTCCTTTAAGAAAAAAGCCTGGGCAGTGTTACCTGGGCAAGCATGCCTCGTTTCTACGCAGCTGCTGTAACCTTCTTCTGTCACTGCACCATGTGCATTGTCCACCTCACAGCGCTGGCACCAGGCATGGCACTGACCAACAAAGCACAAAACATTCAACCCTATGCACACAGCACTGTCCGTGCCTCCTACCACCACGCAGCTCCATGCCCCCTAACTTGTCCTCTCCCACCACTTCCACCACCACTAGATATCACTCATGAGCAGCCCTGCTCCTCTCCACATACTCTGTCCTGAAAGATGCCCCCCCATCATATTTTAACACCTCGGTGCATGTTTGGCCAAGAGTGAGTGACCAGTTTGCACACTGCATCTTGACACGACTATTGGCACCACAGTGGTGCCAAGGCCATCTCATGCTATCCACACGTCTGTCCCCACACATCTGCTCCCAATCATAGGATCACTTCAAGCTCAACCACCACGTGCTGCCTCACCAGTGTTACAACCCCTTCTCTTAATGTACTTAAAACATATGCATATCCCTGATAGGATTGTATCCACACCAGGGGAGGCTATAAATGCTCCTGAGCCTGTACAGTGACACAAGCCATTGGCACCAACTCATATGCTGCATATATGTAGCCGTCACTACATAACTTCTTCCTCGCTCTATCCACCAACCACTCCTATACGTTGACCTATACTGTACAATTTTTTACATACATTCTGATTCTAGATGAAAACTTTTCTTAAAAAAAAGAAGAGCATGACTTTCCCATACACCTCTCCTTCTGGGCAATATGTCTCTTCTCCCTATATGTTATTGTTCTGAGTATACAATCTGTCATTACATGCTTGTACATAACCACTAAACCGATTTTCATATACCACCACCACCATTCTGTATATACCACCTGACCATTATTATTAATAATAATCTGTATTAACCAGACATGGTTACTCACTAACTCACACAGACCCTCACACTTGCTCACTGCATCAACACTCCCTCTGTGCAAGCATACACACAAAATATTCAGTAAATGCTTATTTATTCTGTTGGCTGTAGCCTCCATCTGTGAGCAAAGCACACCTGTATGGGTAATGACCTGTCTCTTCACATAAACTGCCGCCTAAGAGCACCACCTACTTTTGTCAAGAACAGCAGGTCCACATCACACAAATATCACCACCGTGCATATGCTGCTATATGCTCCCCACAGCACCACTATACCCAGCATCACACACGTATCCTTGCAACCTACACATTTTACCATGCATACCCATCACCTCCTACTGTTCACACATCTTGTTATCACCGTCTGCCCACCATCACAATTATGCATATTATCACTACCCACCACTTTAATATACAGATACATGCAGCATTACCATCAATTGATTACAATCCATCATCAGGAATTTATTCTCTCTAGAGCCATATATATCCTTACATCCCTCATCAACACCAGCATTATTCAAACACATGGATGTAACCACTCTGAGTGTATGACTTTCCTCATATCAGTCATCATCTCCAGTCATACACACCTAGGCACTCCCATGTGGTAGGCATATGCTCTTTGACACCTTGTCAAGGGTACTACATTTAGTACATGTATACTTTTGTGTGACCTGTACCAAGCTGTTTCTTTTTCTTCTGTGTTTAAAGAGCAGATTGTGAATACATATAGATGCATATATACACCCCTACACATTATAAAAATAACTTTATTCAGTTTTTAGTAATTGCACACAAGTTCTATTTGGATGATACTCTTTGTGACTTTTGAGGACTTTTTGTATTTATATTCTAGTATAGAAATGCATTTATTGAGCAGCTTTTGCAAATGATCTTACCATTCCTACAACTGTTCCTGTATATGAGGGTTTTAGCTAGATGTTTGAGCACTTGGGGATGTCAAACTAAAAATACAAACTAAATAAAAAACTAAATACAAAATACTAAATACAAAATAAACACAAACTAAAATTTATACTTACATTTGGGGTTTTAGAGGTTGTATATTCTGGTGTGTTAGCATCAGAGCTTCCAGCATCCAGAGAGAAAAAGAAATTATACTTAACACCATGGAAAATATTTTCTTGCAATGTGCTATCTGACACTGCTCAAATTTCTGCAATTACATAAATTCAGCTGAAGAATTATCTTCTTTAAAGTTTGTATATTAGGAGAATATGAATCAGCTTTCAGTCATTGATATGAGAAGGAGCAGAAGTCAATAGCTCAAACCCATCAACAAGAACATCTGGTTGATTTCAGCACTTTAGTCTGTTTGAAAACCCATAGTTCAAACATAATCCAATTTTTGTTTGCATGAGCATTTGTTTTAAGGGTCATTGACTTATGGAGCCCAAATCAAAGGGTTTCCTTCTTTTATATTGTCATAAATTGGCATTTAGACATTTTATTCATGCTGTTGTCCATTTCATGCTACTTTGCCATGCTTGGATTTGGCCATGCCCTGCACCCAAAAGGGTCAGTAAAAACTCTTCTGTTGAAGTAGATGTGAGTATGGTGTTCTTTCTTACTGCATTTATTCAAAAGAAATCACTTATAAATTGTAATTCCTGCAACAGTACTAGCCCCATTAGGCATCACACACATACCTGCTTGACATAAGTGCCCAGGAAAAAGAAATGCCATCATAGGCATAATTACAATAATGTACCCTGTGCTATAGCATACACTCTGAAGGTTTGATATCTCCATTCACTGAAGTTTCCTTTGGATATGGAAAATTTCACAACAGAGAATGATATCACTTTCCAAAAAGGAATTGAGCACCTGCTTAGATCAATTCCTCTAACAAAGGTTATAGGTATTAATTTACTGAGAATTTATAGCTACTGATCTTTACAAATGTTCAATATTGGTCAAGATTTATAACCTCTATTTGATAAAGTAGAAATGTTTGATTGGAAATAATCCATTTTATTATCTCAGTAATGATATACTGCCATTATAAATACTAACACTGGCATAGTTTTAACAATCAGAGATTCCTTTAAAGTAGAAATTCTGACATAAACCAATTTTAATTTGGGAACATGCTTAGAAATTTTATTTTTTACAGCTCTTTCTTTTGCCTAAGGACTTCACCTGTAAGGAGTAGACCAGAGCTCTAAACTTATGTTTATAATCCACCTGTCACAAAGTGGGGAAGGGCAGCTTGACCCTCTCAACACAGTCTGCAGGTTGGCCACTAGGACATATACAGATACTTTTCCAATTGCCCATTTTTGTAGCAACACCTGCCTCTCATTGAAGGGAGGAAAAGGAATTATCTCTCAAATTTCTGGGCCATACTTGGAAGTCTAGGTCTAAGGCTTAGGCTGTGCCTGGGGTTAGAATTAGGATTGAGACAAGAAGCCCATAGCTCCAGGTGCAGTGGGATGTGAGGGGGAGGATCAGTGGTGGGGCAGTCTGTGCACAGAGCTCATACCAGAACACTTGTTTGTCCCACTGGCATACCTCTGGGCATCTCAGGCTACAGTGCATCCCATGCCTAGGCTTATGTTAAGGTCAGGAGAGAGATGAAGCCAAGAGCTCCAGCTGAAAGGGGTTGAAAAGCTTTTAAAAGCTGAATAAGGTAGGGGAAGACTCCACAGATGGTGTCCCCTAACAATTTTCTCCTCTGTATTACAGGATGGGGACCCTGGGCAGGGTAAATCTTTTGATTACTTCTATCTGACCCTTGGTGGGACTAGAAAAGTAACAAAACCAAGAGCTCCAAGGGAGCTGAACTTAAAGAGGGGCTGCCAAAGACTAAGGAGAATACTACAGTTTTTTCCCCTGTCCACTTTCTCCTACAGGAAATGGCTAGGCTGTCAGGTTAAGGTCCATTCCAAGCACATTGTAGGGTTAGACTCAGGTGAGGCAAAGCCTGGAGCTCCACATGATGAAGCCCTTCCCAGTGATAATCAGAGCTCAGTCCCTTCAGCTCCATCTGGAGTATTCGAGGCAAGAGTGCCAGTGGCAATCAGAGTAGCAGTGGCAATTACAGTGCCAGTGGCAATTAGAGTAGCAGTGGCAATAAGAGTAGCTTTCTGGCAAGCTTTTCTCCTGATGGTGGTGTAAGGCTGACATTCAAAATCTCCAGCTTAAAAAAGCCTACAAACAGCTCACAAGGCAGATGATATCTTTTCTCTCTGTCAAGATACATTTCACCTAGTGTCACGGTGTCTCCAGTATTGTGACAAGACAAAGGAAACAGTCATGACACTTAAAATGAGGCCTAGGGTAATTAATTAAATATTTTAACCCGAGACAGTATATGAATAGTTTTTTTCAGTATCTTTCAATTTTTGAGCACAGGAGTGATGTGGTAATGCATGAGACTGCTCTAAATTGCATGCACCATGAACACTAAGTAAATTCAAAAGAGTGTTTGTGGGCTGAGTCATTACAATGAGGTCCCACTGACTAGTAAAGTGTCTCCTATTCAAACTGTAGACACCCTGTGCACCACTCAAACCAGTGTTTCATAAATCTTGCTGAGAAATTAATGAGTGATCCCTCTTTTACAGCCATATATTTCTACAAAATAGCAAAATATCACATAGTTTGGGTAAACAATTTAATTATAGCCTGTTACAGTTTTGTTAAAAATCCTTCAGTACACATTTCAATTGTATATGTTTGGATGTCATGCATTTTTCATGAACTTTTGATTAAGATGGAAAATTTTGTGCTGCTTGAACCACTCAGATGTAAATTCTGTTCTTACTTTTTGACTGATATCATTGTGTGTGCTATGAGTCAGCAGAGATTTTAACTTTTCCTTAGAATGTAAACATATTTTTAAAAGCTTTCCTTTTAATACAGATATTGTATCTTATATGTCATGATTCTGGTTATAATTTTACTTTTAGCAGAGTGCCTAAACTTTACATCGATTTCAGTTATGATTGAAAATGAAGTGCGAATAGCCAGATGGAAGTGATTCATTATAGTAGTATGTTAGAAAGCATTTTCTTCTAAAAGAAATTTTTTGTCATTTATACCTTACAATTAATTGAGAAATTAACAACTATTCTGTGAAAACAGATGTATTAAACAAGATTCATCAGAGTCAAGCTGTTGCTTAGAGAAAGCATAAATGAATCTTTGTGTCTTGATCCAGTTGCATTTATTTCAGACCTAGATGCTGAAAATGTTCAAATCAGATGTCTGAAAAAAGCTGTGTTTCATTGCAATTCTTCCCACTTCATCACGTTTTCTACTGTAGGAGTTAGTAACTGACACAAAGAATCATTATTTAAATCAATTATCTAGAAGTCATACAACAAACTGTTTTCTGTCATTATTTTTTTTCATGAAGGCTGAGGGCTGTACACATGTGCTGACAGAACATTCCCAAGTTCTCAAGAGCAAGGTAGCTGCCCCAGCAAACAAGATGCAATATAATACCCAAATCTGACCTCAGACATAGTTTTTCAAATCTGAATAATTCTGTCTACTGGTAGTTAAGCAGGTCTGTATAAATGTGTAAGTGGTTGGATCTCGGGTTTCATCTCTTGTCTCCTGTCAGAAAGTGACAAGTGTCAGCAGCAGCAGGTGCTACCAAAATGCTACTGGGTAAGTTTTGGCTGGAAACCCAGCCAAGGACAAATTGCATTTAGCAGATTTTCATCAAGCCTAGCTAAAATATGTCTGGATCAGGGCAAAACTTTGTTGAAGAAAAAGCCATTAGGTTTTCTGCTTGGCTCTTGGTAAGATGTTTCCCTACAGCAGATACTGTTCTCTGCTGCTTCATCCAGCCTGATTTTGGAAAGGCTCAGTTATTAGTCTTCACCAGAGTCTTTACAGTAATTTTTACATTTAAATATATGCTGGTTGGATAATGTTTCCCAGTACTAAGTATTTATTTTGGCAGTATAAATATTGCACTAAATATAAGAGGAAAATGAGGAGTGATCAATTATGAATGGGATAGGCTGGAGAGAAGGGGGGATGCTGTTTGCAAGCAAATAACCTTAAGCAAATCAATAAATATTTCTATGATTGAAGAGAGTAAAGTAAATTTGTAGGATAACCAAAGATGTTGTATGGCTCCCAGTTAAATTTTATCACTTATTTCATGTAGGTTGTGGAAAGAGTTCCTCAGAGTGTGAGTTTTCATTTAAAGGCCATATGAATAAATGATACAGCTCTTCCTGATGAATAGCTTCTCAGCCTTCTGAAACATATTTGTACAGTAAACAGTCATTAAACTCACAAATCTTGTTAAAATTTGATTTTCATCATATTCTGATGTGTAATTGTTTCTTTTCACTCAAGTGTAATGGGAAGCTACTTTTATAATAGAAATGATAACACACAATTAAAGGGAAATATTGCTACTAACAACTGAAGTAGCAGTACATGTCACACTGTAACAGCTCTGGTCTAGTTTGTGCTGCCTGAAGTTTAAGTCCAGCTGCATAAGACTGACTAAAGAAAAGCCTAATCCTATAGTTAACTTTGATTATATCTATTACTTGTACACCTCTGGAAATGGTTCAGCATTTGGGGAACACTGTTTTATACACCTAACAGTCACTGAAAATATTTCAGATTTTTCTTTTTTTTTAATCTGTTATCTGGTATTCTCATGCCTTGTGCTTTAAGTAGGCACCAATGCTACTGCAGAAGGGTACACTGCTGTGTTCTGGATTCAGTAGNTCTGGCATTAGCATGAGAATGAATAAGGCTGGCAACAACTGATGTTTTAGTTGCTGCTCAGTAACGCTTACACTAAGCAAGGATTTTCCCATTTCCCATGCTCTGCCAGCCAGCAGGTGCACAAGAAACCAGGAGGAAGCTCTGTCAGGTATCCCAAACTGGCCAAAGGGACATTCCATAGCATAGAATGCCATGCTCAGTAGATAAACTGGGGGGAGTAATCCAGGAGCTGCTGAAATCTGCTGGCTGGACATTAGTCAGTGGGGGGTGAGCAATTACATCGTGAATCTCTTGTTCTGGGTTTTATTCCTTTCTCTCCCTCTCCTGTTCATTACAATTATTGTTACAATCATTATCATTATTGCTATTATTAGTATTATATTATATTTTGTTTTAATTATTGAACTGGTTTTACCTCAACCCAATAAGGTTAACTTTTTTATTACTTGATTCTTCTACCCACTGGAGGGTGAGGTGTCAGTGGGCAGCTCTGTGATGCTTAGTTGCTGACTGGGGTTAAATTATGACGGAGTGTGAAGCTATTATGTGTATTATGGTATTTAACACATATATTCACATTGCTGCTTCATAGTGTGGGCAGGTCAAAGGGAATGAGGACATTTCTATGTCTTGAGTAAAGGTACTATTAGTCATTTTCACAGGCAGTTGCAGACATGTGTCCTTGTTTTTCCATAATTTTATTTTCACCTCAATTTAACACTCAAAGCATTTGTTTTTCATTTCTTACCTGTGCATATTGTCTTCTTTTGACACACAAAACACAAATTGTTTTCACTTCTTTCATGCTAGCTACCATCTTATTTATCCAGTTGTTGTAATTTTCAGACAGGAAATGCATTTTGCAATTTCCAAAACTATCTAAGATGAAGATGACTAGGTCAAGGTCACGAAGCAGGCAGGGATGGTAAATGGCTGTTTCATCTCTGTGTCACAATCAATTATGTACCTTACATTACCTCAGAGTGCAAGCTGAGTGTGATAATATGTGAATGAAATATAAAAAAGAAGGCAGTTTATAAGTACATGCATTTGTAAGATGTTCAGTCTTGAGCTCTGGGATTAGCAAGAAGGTATGAAAAGTAGAAAAATATTATAGATAGTATCCATGTTTACCTTCCTACATTAATAATGACTCATATACTTTTTGGCTCCATTCAGAACTAATCCTTTGGTAGTGGGATGGAGCCTGGACTAGCACAAATACAGTCTCCTGATTTAGTGCCTGTTTGTGGAGGCAGTACATGCAGGGTGTTCCTGGGGCACATATTCAGTTTTTGCACACAGGCACCACTCCACAATGTGGATAAAGAGAACTGAACAGTGATATTAGCAGATACACCTGAAAAGTGATCCAAATCAAACTACTGATTTAGACATGCCCAGAGGGGTTTAGTATGGTATCTCATGCTCCATTGAATATTAAAAGCAAGCCCTGGATTTTATATATACAGAGCACTTTTTTGAGCAGGAAGTTTATTAGCATCTATGAAAGGGATAGGAGACACTCTCTGCTCCTCCCAATATTTTAGATAGTGAGTGCTGAGAAACAAAATTTTTAGACCACCATTTAGACAGAACATCTTTCATTTTACTCTTTTCCTGTTTCGCTGTCATTCTGTACATCTCTTCCCCAGTAGTTTGCATCATTCCCTTTTTCATGCCAAACAGTCTGTGAGGTTTGTACTGTTGGGTTTGGTGGGTAATAGGTCAAAGCATGTATTTAATGTACTTCTCATCCTGTGAAACCTGCTTGTCCACAGGATGCTAGACCCTCATTTCCCCCAAAAGATGACTTTTCTCCTGGTGCTTCTGAGATCAAACAGACGAATAACAGAAAATTAAGAGCTGTGCAATGTGCAAGCTGCCTCAGGAATAGTCTATGTAGTCTAATATTTTGCTGTCTGAATGAATAATGGCAGACACTACTGCAGGCTCTGTGAACTAAGCCCTGGGGGCAGTGGCCATGCCTGGTTTGTCAGTATGCATTTTAGTAGCCAGCAGCTCCTGCTTTTAGCTGCTGGATAATCTGGCTGCCAGTCTCTAAGCTCTAGGGCAAACCATAGGGAGCAGAGATCTTTATGTGTTCTCTAGGCATGGCCAAGACTCTTAAATTTTATTCTACAGCTCAGACACCAGCAGACATACACAGGAGATGAGAACTGGGAGACAGCTCTGTTTTTAAAAATGCAAACAGGCATACCAGTCATATCCAGATAAGAATAGATGTTTTGCTTTGTGGTTTTTCAGGATTCCCACAAAGACTCCCATGCAAGAGAAGGGGAGTAAACTTAGATGTGGTTCCTTTTTTCTCTTATAAAACTTAGAATGACAGAAAGATGTTTACAGTTTTAAAGTTCTCGAAATAGAATGTAGGATATGCTGATCCAGTTGTGGTAAAATTTTCACTGAATTAACTGAAGCCAATATTTTATCTGAGGCAGACTGTGGAGGATGAACAAAGAACTCTACATTCCCTCTACTGATGGAAATAAACAAATCACATTGTGCTAGTACATGATTATCAGGTAATAAATCCATGACTATAAAGATGGAGTTGTGTAATTAGACTAGATCGAATATAGAT
>VZTT01043427.1:8947-22553 GCA_013400855.1 Buphagus erythrorhynchus | reverse complement strand
ATCAGAATTGTAAGATGCACATCAATGGGCTGGTGAGGGAGAAGGGTATGTGCTCCTGTAACAGCTGATAACGTGAAGAGATGTTCTTCAAAAAATTACGAATAAAGTAAAAGGGAGATGGGTTTTGCAACAGCAACCATTGACCTTCTTTCTCCTTTTAGCAGTTTAATGGAGTTGGTTATGAATCAGCTGAACACTGTATTAGTGGCTTCTTGCTTCACTGTAATTTTTGTTCTATGTATATTTCTTATATATTCAGTCCCTAATTTTAGCATTGATTTTGCTCTTACGATTTTATAGTCTGCATGAATTTATTTTCTTTCTCATAAGAAAGGCAGTAAATAATCCTCCTAAGTGCAGTTTGAATTCATATATACATACAAACACTTTTCCTCTTATACTTGTCTGAAAGGCTTACTCAAAATAATTTAATCTTTACTATGGGTTAGTTTATTTTAAATGAATATACAAAAAACACTACAAACCAATGTGTCAGGACTTTTAAAGCATTTAAGATAGACATAGGAAGTGGTATTTTTAACCTTTTAACTTTTTAAAAACATTTCGAATTTTTACCTAATATTTTCAACTCTTAATCTGGTGAACTTCTAACTGGTTTTTAGAGACTGATAAATACACATCAAAGAGTTTCCCTTCTCTTTAGAAACTGATAGTACTTTGAAGTGTACCCTGGGGTACACTTCTAAGGGGTAGGGGAAAAATAGGCTGTGAAACATGTAGTGCAATCTTTAATGGATCTGTCACTGGTTCATCACTCATCTTCTGACATATTTGGAATTCAGAAATCTTTACACTACAGGAGAATATCCAGTGTTGCTTGGGCAATGTGAAACAGAATGTAGCCTGCAAGAGAAATTAGTAATGTGTATTTTCACAATTTGGAGTCTGGTTACATGCAAGGAACGTGACAAGTATGGCCTGAGAAGAGCCATCCTTGGCTTTTGAATAAGCTTCCTTGAAGGCAAGAGTGATGTGGGTCCTCTCATGACAAAATTGGCCAAAAGTCCTACAGATACTTTAGAGAGAAGAAGCCATGACTGGCACCAAACACAGGTATTGTGCTGGAAAGATTTGTTTGGAACAAACAGAAATTTGAAGGTACAGTTTGACTACTGTGCTGATTGATCCTAATGTTAATTTTAATCAAGTGCTCTGGGTAGAACAGCTGAAAGGGCAATGCTTATTGTTTCATCGTGGTATCATTCCAGCAGTCTCCTTTGTTCTTCCCCTAATGATGTAAAAACACAACTCCCACAGCACTGTCAGGGCAGGGAGCTTAATGACACTGAGACTGCTTTAGGCATTCAGCCTGCCAGCTTTGGGTGGTAGCATGCATGTTGGTTTGTTTTCTTGTCAGCCTTAAAATTTGACCAAGCTTCCCTGTTACTCATCTTCATTTGTGCCTTGATTGCTGAAGCTTTGGGAAAGATTTAATCTCAATTTTTATCAGCAGCTCTATTAGTTTTATATTCTATATTAGGAATTTAGTTTCACATTCTAAATTTGTAGTCACTAAGATCTGAGAGGGAGCTGTCTTTAATCACATATTGCTTTCACAGACTATTAGTTTTAAACTAGCAATAATCCTGGTCAAACTGATTTATTACAGCAATTATGGCCAATTTCAGGTTTGCTACTAAGTTAACTGCTGTCAGCATGCCCTTATAACTCTTAAACCAATTCCTTAATTATAAATAATAATTATGAAACACAGCATGTTTCACTGCTGACAAAGATTGACTATATTCTAATATTGTGTTATTAATATGAGGGCAGTTGAGGTAGTGAAGCAATGAATGATCATTCAAGTGATCTTTATGACTTGCCAATTAAATAAGAAGGTAAATATATTTTTAAATTACCTGAAAAGCTTAGTTCTTACCAAGACCCTGTAGGCAAAGATCAGAAATAAGATTTTTCCCCCTTTAGAGTCTACATGCATTCCACAATATTTTTCCCAATGTTTCTGTAAAACTTTATGCCATCTACAGAAAGACACGGAACATAGAGTAGAGGAGCACAGCTTTCCCAAGACCTGAGCTTATCAGTTTTGTTTTTGTGTTCTAGTCATACCTGATGAATTGATAGTGTATTTTCACAGAAGTGGCAGGAAAAAGGAAAATTCTCCTTTTTCTCTGCATTACACACTAAAGGTGTTGTTCACCTTCTTTGATCACATCAATACCTTCCTGATACAAAAGTACTGTAAACCCCAGAACTGACACTGATTAATCCTGTTCTCTGCCCATAGCATACAAGAATTAACTCCTCTGAGCAGAGAGACTTCAGTTTAATTACTCTATGTGGTTTGAATATAGAGAACCTATTTGTTCAACAGGAGGCTTGACTGCATGATCCCTATGAGGTGTAATCTTTATGAATCTATGAAAACATCTTACTTTGTCATCTCTAAAAACATAAACTCTCGCTTCCTGTGCTGAGCTCCCATCATAATAGAGATGAAAAGAGAGGGGAGGAGGTGGGGGAGCCTCTTCCCCTTGCACCTTCCACGGTAACACATGATCCAGACAGATGAAAGTGAGCAGCCATTCATTACAACCTCTGTTGGGGTCTTATCTTAATTATTTTAGCAATGACTGTACTAACACCCAGTGAGCCTGAGAAAAAACATTGTCCTGTTATCCTGCATAGAGACACAATAAAACAGAATTCTCAAAAATTTACAATCCAAAATGAGAGAAAGCAGAGGGGGAAAGAGCATTACAAATTCCTCAAGAAGCTGGAGAAATGAGTGAATGAGCACTGGACTTTTAAAGATATTTTGATGTTTATATATTGAAATATTGGTGAGCTAAATATACACAGGAATATAAGACTCAGACCCATAATTTCTCTAATTACTGTAAATTAACTGCAATTATGCTCAAAAATATTACTAGCAGTTTAAAAAAGCTTTTAGATGAAAACAGTTTAAGCCAAAGGATTGTATTAATAAAACTGAATGGTTCTGTGCACTAGCTCTTAATTGGGTGACCTTCTACAGAAAGGACATTTGGATGTAGCCCATTCATATGAGCTTTATAAGTGCAAGGCAGCAGAACAGTAAAAACTTGATGAGGTATTCCTTTGTCTCAATTTTGCTAGGTAGAAAAAGGATTCTCAGTAATAAGTTACAACAGAGGCTCTATGGCCAACCTACTTAGAGGGAAAAGAGCTGTTCTGAGTGCTTGTTAAGGGAGATTAATTCAGGCTAAATGAAATAAGAAAGATTGCAGCTTTCCAAAGCAGTTACAATTAAACCTGACTAGCACCAGATGTCACCAGTTAAAGGAACCACAGAGTGAGTGTGTTTAGCTTCATAAGATACTGTGAGGACATTTAATAATAAAACTCACCTATCCATAAATTTTAGGCTTCTTCACAGTTGGGCACCAACTGAGCAGGGTTTTGGTTGTCTGAATTTAACGACTTGACGAAGGAAAGGGTTCAAAAGCTGAAACAAAATCTAGAAGCAGAAAATATACCAGCAAGATCAGATTTATGAATTGAGTTCCAGCGGTTGTTCTGTAACAATTTAGGGGAATCAAAAATCTGTAGGTATTATACAAATAGTCATTAAAATTCTCCAGATTCTTGGAACCTTTTCCATGCAAAAGCACAGAACTGTCCCAACTCTTCAGTCTATTGCCCAGCATTGTGTCAAGGCTGGCAGGCTGCCACAACTCAGCAGTTCCCCTACCTAGGCCTTCTGAGGTGTCTGGGCAAGGACACAGATATCATCTCTGTATTGTGAGAGAAAAATCTAGTATTTGTTGTAAGACTGAGTTTCCTCAGAGAGGCCAATCTGCTCTAAAACATGGCCATATAGGCCAAAATTGTTGCACAAGAAGTGGAAATCCTCTCTCTTGAGCCGTCATATGAACCATCATCTTCTAATAAGACACCCTGGGTAGGATACCTGCTGTTGTGGATTGAGCAAGTTCCACTTCAGACTATTCAATCAGTTGCAAGATGCTTGGAAGGAAAGGGTTAATCACAGCTGTACTCTCAGTGCATTCCAACACTATCTATAGAAAAGAATCTGTGATGGGGGGAGTTTGCTTTATTTCTAACACAAAGCCTTCTCTCTTCTGCATATTAATGTGGTTCAACTCATAAGGTGGATGGGTGCTCAACACAAATGGGAGCTGATATCCCAATGCATTTCCTTTTCCATATTATGTAAACTCTTGTCTTCCTTAGTTGCTGCAGTTTGTATTTTTAGCATGCCTTTGCATTTGTATGCAGCATCAACCATGCTAAATAAAGATTTATTCATAGAAACAGTATCTGAAGACACCTTATGACAAAACCCTGAAGAAACAGATATAATAAACAGTTTCTTGCTATTTAAGACTTTGCTGTTGCAACCATTTAAGCACATAATTTATTTTAATAAGTCCACGGTTTTCACTATGATTGTAAGTGTTAACAAATTTAATCACATATGTAATAATTTTAGGACTGAGGCTGAAATCTAGAAATGACATAACTGCATTAGTGTCCATCATTGTTTGCAGAAAAAGGCTTGTAAGCCTTACTTGTAAGGCATTCAAGGTGCATTTCCTGCCAAAAAAAATCTCGAGGTACAGTTATCCTTTTTCTGCATCCAGCCATTAAGTATTTTTATTAAATAAAAGATAATATAAATGTATCAGACATGTCAACACTGGGCTTTATTGTGAATTCAGATAAAACACATGAAAATGCTTCTTTTTTATGTCTGCTTCTTTATTATTAGAGATATTTTTTAAAACATTTCCTAGCATCATATCTGGCAGAATTCTTCATGAAAAGAGCTAATAATACATTTACCAATGCCAACATGGGGTTTTCTTTGATAGGAAAGTAATGGAAAAAACTGTCATAACCACATATGGAGGAGGACTTTGCTATCATGTTCTGTGATGGGGAAATCTGAATTGGTATATTGCAGTCTGAAAGGGAAAAAATTATAAACTTGGGAAATGGAAAGAAGTAACTGATACGTTGTGCCTCTGCCCCCTTCGTCTTTCAGTCTAGAGCTGAAAAGTCTAAAATATTCATCAGCTACAGCTTTCATGCAAGCAGACAGAAAACAAATGTTCTCAGAGTCAACCAAATGTTAAGGCTTTAGAGATAAGGACCAGTGCATTGAATTAAAACCAGGCTCCAATGGGCAGCCAATGGACAATTTAGAGATTAGTATAATGTTTTTCATCTATCTTTTCTGGCAGACTGCTGCATTTTGAACCAGCTTGCAGGAATCCTGCAAGCTTGGTCCTAGCAGGCGTCTCTACCTCCTGTGACTAAGATGTCACCATCCATCCATGTATGTAAATTTGCATCTTAAGAAGAAAGCTGCAGCCTTTTAGCCTGTCCAGATAGTAATAGACTTTTCTGCTACAGTTGCTATTGGAATACAAGAGCAAAAATGAGCTAAATCACCCTGGAAAGTAGACCTTTGAAGAAACATAAAATGTTCTGAAGCTTGAAATACCACTCAATGATGTTAAATCCTATAACTATGCTGTAATTTTATTATCTTAATAATGGATTTTTTCTCAAATATCAAGAAATAGTGTGAACAATGACAGTAGCAGCTTACTGTGAACGTGGCATTCATTGTATATGTGAGAAAAGTGCAAATAATAGTAAGATTCTATAAAAGGACAACCAAATGGAATGGGATGAGAAAGGGTTGGGGTTTTTTTTCTGGGAAAAGGAACTGTAAAGATAGATATATTGTTCTAATTCTTACCTAATTAGCTACTGCAGCCCAATATGGCCAAAATTAGACTTTGTCAATACTAAGAGAGTAAAGTGGTACAGATTTGCTATGCTGAAAGTATGCAAGTTTTAATCACAATCCTCAAGGGAAAATCCTCTCTTTGATGTTCCAGATGAATCTCATTAATCTGTAACTACCTATTGCACATTATCCATTTATGCAGTGTAGCTGAGAGAGGAGGCTGCCTAATGATTTAGTTACTACTCTCCTGAGTAAACTGATTCCTGTGGGGATTTTCTGTGTTCCTTTGCAGGTCTGGTCATAGACTGTTCCACAAGTAACCTGGGCTTAGTATCTCAGAATAACACAGGGAGATGCTTGACACCAATAGAGCTGCTGTCATGGTGTTTAGTGGAATTCAGAATAGGTGCTCATGTGCCTTGAACAACAGAGAATGAAACACTTGCAATCAAAGAAGAGGATTTCCAGAAGCCAGGGAGCTGAGGAAGAGACTCCAGCATTGCCAGCCAGGTATGCTCAAGAGTAATATCAGCAATTTTTGTCTCTGGGCTGAAGGTACACATTGACTCACAGCCTGCGGGATATGCCTGTTGCTGCTCAAGCACCACTTACTAAATACATCTCTTGGAAGGAGAGAAGCTCCTTTTAAATAATAATTTGGATCCTCCCCAGAATATCCTGTTTCACAGGGATTTAGGTATGTCACAGGAAAGCAAGAGACCCATTTTCAAACCTTCCAAACTTTATGTTAAATTACAGACTGAGTCCCACCTTGTATTCTGACATCAGAGTATCTCTTGCTGAAGCCATCCCACTTTGTATAAATAATTAACTACTCATTAACATCTGAGTAATTAGCAGTTATTGTGCCAGCGCCGAGGAAAACACAGTGCAGTGAGAAGGTCAGTGTTGTTGGGGTTTGCTTTTTTCTTTAAGGAAATGCTGTTTCACAATTAATGTTTACCTCCTTTAATCATTGCTGAAATGCAAGCTGATCCCAGGGAGTTTCTGAACTTTCTTGCTCCTGCAATGTTACAGCAAGTCTCAGATTCCTACTTCCTCTGTAGAGAACCAGATCTGGGACTGCTCCTAGGAGTAAGGAACATCATAAGGAATCTAAAGTATCTTCTTGACTGACAGCATCCAAAAATCAGTATAGCTGTTCCTATTCTCTTAGGGAAATACCCCAGCTAATGAAAGAAATTATTTCTAAAAGAGAGCGCTTACAGAAATTTGTTTCTGTGGCAAACTTTTTAAAAACTGATGGATTTGGTTTCCAGATAAGCTATACTTTTGCTAATATCAGGGTTTCCTGGAAATGGAAATTCGGAATTCCAGACAGCTGTGCAGGCTGGAGTGTTCCCACCTTTACCCTACCAGTCAGTGTTACCAGTGATAAAGTGGCAAACACGTGAGTATTACAACCCACCCAAGGCAAGGTATTTTGTGCTATGACCTGAGTTCATGGAGTCAACCAAACTGTTTTCAGCTGCTGCCATTGTCTCTCGAAGTAACAATTCTGTCAGTATTTAGAGAAAATAAAAAAGCTGAATAGAAAATAAGAGACAAAACCTAGGAGCTAAATTTGTGAGCAAAATTTGTCCTTTTCAACCACAGCCATAACAACACCGAACTTTGAAGCCTTTAAACATTAACCAAGAATAAAGAACATTTCCTGCTGTTTGGAGCACTCATGTTACATGATAAAGGTCTCTTAGCAGTTGAGAGGATTATCCTGAGTCTCTCTTTCATCTGCCTCTCTTTTGTCAGACACAGTTTTATCGCTTGCAGGCTCCAAGTCTCCAAGCAATGAGTGGATTGCCTTTCCCTCGAGTATTGGGCATCCTTGAAGTACTTACACTCAGCTTTTTATCCTTTTCTGAGTATCATGTGGAGATCACACAGCAATTTAGGAAAGCAAAAAAAAAATTTGTCCTGTCTTGGATTGTCATGGAGCAGCAAGGACAGGATCCTGAGGAAGAGTGAGCCAGGAGCTGAGGGATTCCAGCCCAGGCAGCGCTCTCACTGACCAGGACCCAGTCCTGCAGCACCTGCGACAGGCGCTGGAACAGGGTGCATCCACAGCCCCATGCAGAGGGTTCCATCAGAAGCAGCAGGAGACAGGGCTGCAGACAAGACTGGACACAGGTCCAGGACTGCAGTACAGGTCCAAAGGGCTCAAGTGTGAAATGGGCAGGGGACTCAGCCTGAGTTAAAATGGGGTAGGGACTGGGGGCTCAGCCTGAGTTAAAATGGAGTTTCAAGGCCCATGGGCAGAAGATGTGCGTGGGAGTCCCAGGAGAGTCCGGTCAGCATCATTAGGGTCACTTGTGCTCTCAAGGCTCTTTCATTAGTGTTCTATTAAATCCAGTAGAGACCAATTCCACACATTATATTCTACTCCTATTTTTGCTTATGACATCTGTCCTATCACTGACTTTCTTCCCCTAAGTTTCACATGCTGATTTCACTTTCAAATTGTCACAATGAAAGTTTTACTATTGATAAGTTTCTTTGATAACCAAAAATTCGGCAAGGCTTGCTCCATTTAAAGGTGCCCCAGTGCTGGAATACCACGGTCAGATCACAGCATCACAGCTGTCAAATACAGGGTAAAGTGAATAAAAACAATTACAACTGAAAAATAGTTATTTTGTGAAAACTTAATTAATTGTACTCAAACTAGGAATTTTACAAATCTATGTGAAGGCTCTACTAGGTACCATTGAAAATTCCATCAATGGTCAGGTATAATTCATCCATTCACAAATTGAAATTAATAACCCTTTGTGTAAAAGTTTTAAATAAAATGTATTTATTGGTGTTTTTCTTATATACATTGTATGTTTCAGCTTCATCTAATTAAAAGCCTGAATTACTTTAAATTTTGTTTAAATTATGTTTTAAATGGAAAGCAAAATCTTGTCTACAGGGCGCCATAAAAGCTTTAATTAAAAAAAAAATACTTATGAGTGCAGATGACAATGCATAGAAGGAAAAGTATTTTGGACTGAATAAAAATGCAGATAAAAGCTGTACAAGGGCTGTGGTTTTGTTATTATCTTGGTTTACTTTTTCTAGACATGCTGGATCTTTTTTCTTACTTGAGCTTGGAAAAATATAAACTTCATTTTGATTTGTGTCTCATTCAGGGAGTTTCTAAGATATCTGGTAAACAGTAAAGGGCACCAGCACAGTTTCCAGGAAGCTGCTGCAGTTCCCTCTCCAATAGTGTGAAAGTGATAAGGACAAGAGGGTTCACACTCCCACCGTGGCTGTGTGGTTTGGGAGCTGGCAATGTATGTGTCAGTGATGGGGATATAACTTCCCGTAAGTGGACATATCTGGAATTTCAGGCAGGGAAAAGACTTTCCTGAAACTTATAATTCCCAGAATGTGTGGCAGTTACTTGGATACATGGAGATTTCTATGTGTTTTTCTGGTTGTCATGAGGAAATTCCTGAACTGGTGCAATTAATTGCATTTAATCTCCAGCTGACAGTTATTAGTAGTTAATACCAATCGAAAAGGGGACTCCCTGATTTCCTAGGAATATGAAAGAAAGGTATATCTGCAAAACAAGATTAAATTTGGTGTTTAGCTTCAGATTTCCTGCTAAGCAGTTTGATAGAAGGTTTAAATTAGTAATCCAAAACACCTTAACTGCAATCAGTCCAACCACACATAATCCATCTGCCAGCATTCCTTGGAATTGTATGTACAAATTCTCATGTTGGCAGCAGAAGGCTACAGAAAGGGAAACAGTCCAGGACTTTAAACCACATCCTGGAAAAGCCTGTACCTTTCTCTTTCTATTTTGGCAACTAAGACCTTTGTTGTTGATGCTTTCTCTGTTGTTGTCATTCATGAGGAAATATCTGTGTCAAAAGAGTAATTTCTTGAGATTTCAACCCACACCTTTTCTGTTGTTCATTGAGCTAGTAGATCACCTCTATTTGCAATATGATACCCTGGAGAGGAGAATGAGGTCACCAAACAAATATTTATCTTGTGAGTTAACTTAGCTTCTCAACTTGACAAACTCAGAGGCTATACACTACTGCTTTGATAGCCAAACCTAGATTTGTCACAAGGTTGAAGTTTAAAAAACAGACAGAAAGGTCTTGGCCTGAGGAGGATCCATTCTCTCTATTAAACGTAAGTATAGAGTAGATACTGTCCTTGCTCCACACAAATATCTGTGGGGCACTGGCTAACAAAAATACAGTTTATAAAATGCTAAATTTATATTGCAAACACTTTAAGAAATTCAGCTTGCATTAAATTGAAACTTAATGCTTTGAGTTTTAGAGCTCACTATAAAGGAATCGAGAACTTAGCAAGAGACGCAGCACAGATTGCATCCTGGACCCCATGCTGAATCCTTTTCCCAAAAGAAAAATCAGGGTATTTAAAACAAGTATATGTTGAAAAAAACACTTGTCCTTGCTGAGCCTCTGCTAGCAGTTCTAGTGTATCAGACACCGAATTGCAAACTCCCATGGGTGTGGGACACTGTGAGATCTTGGAATCTAGTTGGTTTCCAAATGTGTAAATACAAAATAACAGGGAAAATTGTCAAGATTTTTCCCTGATATCTTCTGAAATATTGCATCAGCAAATTCAAAAGACTGCTGCTTCTTTCAAGATCTAGACTTAATTAGTGTTTTGTTGCCCTCAAACGTATAGCACTGACATGAAATATATTTAGGATAATATATATTGTCCAAAGAAAAAAGTCATTAACTAATCAAAACTGATAAGCATATTTAAGCAAGTTTTTTTTTCACCTACATTTCTTCTAAGTGGATGATTATTCTGTTCATCTCTGAAGAAAAAGAATGTATCTGGTCTGGGTTTTTTGCAGTTTGTTTTTTCTCTCTCTGTTACAGTGAATAGCTCTCAAAAGCAGCATTATCAAGTAAAATAAGAATGAGAAAACTTGTTATATGGTATCTAATTATGCCAGACCTTCTCTCTAATATAATTTTGATAATGTGGGATTTAAAAAGCTGCTGACATCAGTAATGAAAGAGAAAGAACAAAAGAGTGCAACTCCCTTAGAAGTATTTCCTCAGAAGTCTGGAGTAGCACAAAATCCATAGCAAGCCAGAAAAGATAAAAGAGCAGTGTGTGTGTGTGTGTGTGTGTGTGTGTGTGTGCATGTGTACATGCACATTTCTGAGGAAATGCCTTGGCTTTCAACCATTTCTTCATCTCTCAGAATTCTTTATCACTGATGAAGAACTGCCACATAACATTCTGTACCCACAATGGCCACAGGCATTCTGGTCTTTTTTTCCTCTCATACTGATGTGCCATGCATTAATTGATGATTTTCAAAGTCTGTGAAAAGTTCATCAGTGATCCAGGGGAATCACTATAAATGCAAAGTTTTGTAAATGCAGAGTTTATAAACTAAGCATTTCCATAGTTTCTTGGTTCCATTTATTTATTTATTTCACCTTATAACATGGGTGAGATCCACTTGACAGCATGAAGCAATATTTTTCGAACAGTAATGGTCAACTTTGTTTTTAAATGAAGACCATTTCATAATATTACAGATAGACTGGAAACATGCTTGGGCTAAAATAACCTCAGTGGTTTGGACATTAATGGACAGCAAGATATTCAACTTTCCATGGCCCAGATGGGTTCCCAGCCACTGTAACCTGTAAAAGGTGGAGCTAAATGGAAGAAGAGAGGAAGGGTGTAAGAGTTGGTTAAGGGTGTAGTCCAGTGAGTTCTTTATTCACGGATGGCAAGGCAGAAGTTGAAGCAAAAGAAAAACATTTAAGCTCTTTAACACCTTCTTCCAGACTTTCTCTGCAGTAACATGGAAAGAAGGCATTTCAGGTAAGTCTCATGACTTATTGATGCAGTTATAACCATAAAAATACCTTCTGTTAAAAAAAAAAATCACCTGGGAACTGTGGATTTTATGGTTTTTTTAGGTTTTCATTGGACCTTCAGCAGGCTTCCTTTCATTTAAGGTGCCCAAATATTTTGGGTTTCTTCTCAATTTCCTTAGGAGCACTTCACTTCTTTTTTCTATGTGTAAAGTATCTGGAGGGTCTAAACCATTTGCTAACCTTTCTGAGGTTCTGACTTGTTGTTAGCTCAAGGTCACCCTCTTTCAGAAACCAATAAGGTCTAGCAGGATTTCCCCATGAAATCATAAATACCAGGTGTGTTTTTATACATTTGTGCCCATTAATGAGTGGGAAGTGTAAAGAAAAGAGATGATTGTGAAACAAATGAAAAAGAATATGAGAAAGATCTCCCTGATATGATGTTTGCTTTTATACAAAATATGGACACATGAGTCATGACTTGGACTGAGCTGCACTGTGGGATGTTATACCTCTAAAAAGAAGTGATCAAGAGATGTTGCAGCTACACAATACACCTGAAAGCTGAGATAATGTAACTAGATGAAGGATGTTTAGAACATAAAACTTGAATGTTAAGTAGTTGACTTTGATAGAAATAATGCATGAACTGCAGCAAAAATTCAGTATGAACAAATGACAAGATATGACGTAGATCTAAGGTTGGTGAAAAAGAGCATAAATCTTGGTCTGATACAGCCATGCCAAGCTACTGTAACAGATGACCTGACTGTGAGTGCATTGACAGATACTGGTTGAACTTTCAAGTAGAAGTAGTGACAAGTGACTAGAAATGTTAAAAACAACCTTCAAAATGAAGGTCAGCTACACATTTCTCAATCCAATAGGTGACTGTTTCCTGAGAACCAGAATATGATATTTTTATCAGTCATTAGCTTCCTAAAAGGAGACATCTCACACTATCAAGGAGATAGCAG
Source organism: Buphagus erythrorhynchus (assembly GCA_013400855.1). Lineage (NCBI taxonomy): Eukaryota > Metazoa > Chordata > Aves > Passeriformes > Sturnidae > Buphagus > Buphagus erythrorhynchus. The sequence goes on along the minus strand of VZTT01043427.1, from coordinate 9,969 downwards.
AATCATTAAAATCCAAACAAAATTAAATCCATTAGAGAACAAGACTAAGTCTATTTAGCTAAACATGTCTGAACTGCAAAAACATAATACATGCAAAATAATTCAATCACTTCTTGGCATAACATCCAGTATTCATCTTTAAAGATCAAAACATACACACATCTTATTTAATTGCAAGACAAAATGAGTCAGCCAAATATAAAATTATTCATGACTACAAGACTGTCTCAGAACAATTATCTTCATGATAAAAAATTGTAACATTGGCTCAACATAAACTTGTAAATACCATTAGTCATAACATTTAGGTAAATGGTACACTATAACTTTGTTCTTTCACTTTCCAAATTGAAGAAAACATTCTTTCATCTCCGACCTGCTTCTGAAGGAAATAGAGACCTGAAATAGTAGGCTGAGAGGCAAAGAGCATTTCATTCTATCCCACACAAATACCATTCTTGGGGTTTTTGTTAAACAACAGCTTGCACTCTATGTCAACAACATATCCTCCTAAGATTTTTTAACAAAGAGTGTTTTATGAAAGAATTCACTCTGATCAAAATATGAATCACAAAATAATATAATTAAGATCATCTACTATTTTAAAAACCTGCAGGAAAATTTAAGATAATGTGATTTTTTCCTCTCAAGCCATGTACAAAAATGTTCAACAGACACCAAGGACTTGCCCTTTAACTCAGGATTCCACATACTGTCTAACCATCCTTTTTGGAACAAATCCAATTATGCAGGCTTATCTGAAGTGAACGCCAAAATTGCTGATTTTATGACTTGTGATGTTCAGGCAATCCATCACCTCTTATATTTAGGGGCACTTCTACACAGCAGGTACAGAGAACCGTGCTGTGTGTGCCTATACAGAATCCCCAACCCACATCAAAAGGGGAGTGTGAAGCAACAATTCTGGGACAGAATGTGACCAGAACCAGTAGATAATTTCCTCAGTGGACAGAATATTTGATGCATGACTGTAAAATCAAAAGCTTCTTCAATAGCTCTGC
>VZTT01043424.1:15253-29306 GCA_013400855.1 Buphagus erythrorhynchus | reverse complement strand
GGCAGCAGCAGGAGGATGAGCGGAAACATTTTTTAAAGAGAGTTTTTCATTTTTTGATTTCTGCATAGAAATCGAGCTGGAGGATAATCCTACAATACTATGAACACAAGGGTTTGTGTTTTACATAAATAGATGTGTTTTATATAAATAGATGTTTGTTACCTCCAGCTGCTTCCCTGCCACGTTGCTCTGCTTAATAAAATCTTGTAGCTGGGCATCAGATGTGATCTCCTCTGAGGATTCCCTGCTCAATCACACCTGGGCTCAGCTTGCACACTTAATTTTAATTATTTCTGCATGCTTTCCATGTGGTCAGCACTATTCTTTTTTATTGCTGTTCAAACTGTAGGGATTTAACCCAATGCTGATGGAAGTACCTGAGAAACATCCTTGTAGGTAAAGCCCCTCCACTGAGAACTGATCAGTCAAATTAATGTAATTGGTAATTAGGGGCTGGAAGAAGGGCTGTCAGTGTATGGATACTGCACTCATCTCAAAATACATATAATATGTAATTAATATAATTAGTGCATTGGTAATTAGGGGCTGAAAGAAGGGTTGGCAGTGTATGGACACTGTGCTCATCTCAAAACATAGAAAATATGTAACCAATACATTAATATAACCTATATCTCTTTAATTGGATATAGTGCAGTAATTTATAGGATGCCTTGTTTTATTTAATACTTCCAAAATAAATTATATATGACCACTGAGGCACATTTAATAGCTGGTTTAAATAATATATAATAACCAATTAATGCTCATCAGCAAATCAAATTTAAGTTCAAGATCAAAATTCACTTTACCTTTGCAGCCTTTGTGTGAGAGTCCTTCTTGATCTTTCCATTTAATGGCTCTGAGGTCTCCTTGCCAGCCTGCATTGGGTGTAGCCCCTGGAGCATCTTTAAAAACAAAAGGCTCTGATGAGATTCTTTTCTACTTACTATAGGGAAGATTTTCACTGCTGGACACTTTCTAACTGCAGTCACTTCAAGTATTTATTTGCAGATATTCATGTCATAAGAACAGGTATCATTCTCAGTATTTTAATTCCTTGAGAGTAAAAGCTTTAATGCAGCAAAAAAGTTCTTTTTAACCAGAATTTTTCTAACTCCTAGTCTGCACTGAAGTAGCAATTCCCTACAAGCAAGCTTTGTTTCTCAGCCACCAGATATGACTTTTTAGAAAGACAGCACCAAAGCTGAAGAAATGATTTGATTTCTGCAATTCAGAGCTGCTCAGCTCGGGGCTGGAGCTCAAAGCCTTTCCCTGCCTGGGGCCCTGCCCTGCTGGGATTATTTGTGGCACAAATGCCAAACTCTTACCAGGTAAACGATTGAGGGTGACCCAGTAGTGCTCATCAGGGCTGTAGGTGTCCCTGGACCACTCCAGCAGAGCTTTTGCCCGGGCATCACTCAGTGTAAACTCCACAAAGTGCTTGGTGAGGATGTAATAGGCACTGCCAAAATAAATTGTCAGGTTGTGTGGAGGCTGAGCTTTCCTGATCTTTGCTGGGTACACGTAGGGCACCCCAGAGTGGATGTACTCCCTGTAGCTCACCTCTGTCCTGTGCTTCACATGAAGGGGCTGGACTATCCCAGGAGTGATATTTTTACCATTCCACTTACTTTTTATGTATTGTATGATTTCTTTATTTGTTTTCAGTGGGTAATCTTGACCACACAGATTAATAACATAATTCCACTGGACTTTGGAGTTAACGAGGTCTCTCATGCAATTAATATCAGCTTGTAATCTTGAGAACCCTGCGTAAACAACATGTTCTCTTTTTGAGGAAATAAAAATATTTTCAAAGCAGTTTACAATGTTCTGTACAGCAGTTTTATAATCTCTGGGTGACTTCTCATCAATGTGGATGCAGTAAATATTCTGAGGCATATAAATAGCTCTTAGCAGCCTCACAAACATTTCCAGCTCCTTGTGAATTGTAATAATGTACGCCAAGGAGAAATTTCCTTCTTCCTCTGACAGTGGTCTGGTGATAAAATGCAGAGTCTTCAGGACTGTGGAGCAGCTGCAGGAAGTCTGAATGCAGCTCAGTGCTTTGGGCTGGTAGGACTTCTGACAAAAGTTTCCAATTTTAAAGGCTGCAGGTTTCCCCACAAAAAGAGCTGAGCAAAGTTCATCTGGGTAAAAACCACACTCTGCTCTTTTGACACGGAATTTTTGGTCATTTGACTCGTCATAAAGTGGAACCTTTAGGTAAATGAAGGTGTAGATGAACATACAGACTGCAACAAACATTAAAAATCTTGATTTCTTTGCATGAAGTGGGTTCATCTTTTACTTCCAGATCCTCTCTTCTTATCATAGTCCAATTAAACATTCAGATAATCTGAAAGGAAAAGTGAGATAGAGGGAGAGAAGCTTTCTGGTTGTTTTTTTTTTAAATAGATGCCATGTTAGTGCTGCATTTATAAATGTTGGGATTACTAGCAGGAGGAACTCTGTGTGCCCATACTGAGTGCACTCAGTCCCTGGGAATGCAGAGGCAGGAATTTTGCATTTCCAGGACAAAATGATCTCAAAATGATGCAAAAGAACCCAAAAGGGCTTTGAATTCTTCACTGCTTGCCCAAGGGGGGCTAAGGCCCTCAGGTGGGAGGTTCCTGTGCTCTGGGGTGATGGGTGAGCCCAGGGCCCCAAGTGAGCTCCCACTGCTGAGGAACAGCTGCTGAGATTTCCTCAAGGCTGGGAAACTTGAAGTTCTGCCAGAGGATCAGAATTCAGTAAATTAAATCAACAGAAAATTTATTAAATAAACAGAAAGAAGAGACTAAAACGCAATCCACAAAATACACTGGGTTTTATCCTTATAAAGTCAGCTAATGTTTCTGACTCTTGAGATTTTTATTTCTTTTTTATCCTCTGACATCTTTGTATTTGTGCTTTGGAAAACTGAACAAGGGGACAACACTCATTTCTTATTTTTGGTATTTGTGCATACCCTGAGATGAGGACACAGCTTCCAGCACTGGCATTCTGAAATAACCAATTTACAGCAGTATTAGCAGAGGAGATTTTCCACTGTGGTTTTTTCCTTGCCTTTACCTTGTTGAACAGTCAGAAGAATGAGAGTGCAGCAGTCCTGAATCCCACAGCAATTACATGAAGTCTTTATCCTTGAAGCACTTGGTATCAAAATTCCTAGAGAAAAATACCAAGGAGAAGGTCCATTAACTGCCATTAAACTTCATAGTTAAATTTTAAAATATTTTAATTTTTTTAAAGGTAATTAATTGTTTCTTCTTTTATTTAACGATCTTTTTAAACAAAATTTGCATTTCACCTTGAAATATTTTACGCATTGCAGCTGTCAAAATCATGAAGTATTTGGCTTTACACAGAAACAGAGTAAAATAGATTTTTATAAAGGTAGTTTCATTAGAGGAATGCTGCTGTGGTTAGAAGGCTCGAGGCTTTCATTAGAAAGAAGTGAAAAATACTTGTTTTTAATAAAAAGTCAGTATCTCCCTCAAAAGCTTGAAAATAAAGAGGGCATTGTAGTTAAAGTAGCAACGAGACATAAAATTCAAAAAGCATTAAGAACACAAATTAAACGAGGGAAGGGATCCTCCATGTTCCCACATTTTTAAGATGTTATTAGGCTGTTGGGAAAGAATGTATTTATCTTTTGGTCCTTACTGCTATGCACTGGAGCTCATGCTGGAATGGTGCCTCTTTTCCACTGAGCATTCCAGAAAGGAGAGCTGTGTGTTAGGTGGAGGGCTCCTCCATTTTCCTGGGATGTTCTTTCAGCAGCTCAAAGAAAAACATGAGGAAATCAGCTCCCAGGAGAATATTTTTGCCTTGGAGCTCCTCAGGGATCCATTTACTGGGTAAACAACCTTGATGGGAGCGTTCCATCCATCTGAACAAAAAGCTGCAGCAAAGCAAGTCCGTGTCAACCTTTGGATGCTGTGCAGAAAGCAGGAGAGCAGGGATGCCACTGCAAGGTGAAAAGCAGGATTTTTGCATTAAAAATGAAATCCGTCCTGTGCCAGAGCCCAGAGGGGGTTTTTGTGAGGACCATGATGTACATACCCAGGGGCTGGAATTGGGGAAACACTGATTTTTATGGAGCTGGACTGGGACAAACTCTTTATTCTAAGGGAATAATTGGCAGGAACATTGGGATTCCTCTGAATTAGTGAATGTCATGAGATATCTGGGATGTCACAGGGAAGGTTCATTCTGAATATAAGAATTACACTAAAAACAGCAGGCAGCTGTAAAAATATTTGGGATTTTATACCCGATTAAACATACAACATCTTAACAGCAAGACTGTGGGTTCAGTCCCTGTACAGATCATTTACTTGGGAGTTGAACTCAATGATCCTTGTGGGTCCCTCCCGACTTGGAATATTCTCTGAATCTGTCCAGAATGAGGGTGCTTGACAGCTTTTTTTCCTTAAATACACTTTGGACATGTTTCAAATTGTACTTCCAGGGAGCCAAGCTTTAAGCTGCTTGTTTCATACACCTGAATTTTTATGACCCTTCCAGTAATAGCTTCTGGGGCTGTTTCGGGCTGTTAAGCGTTTACAATGGATTTTTTCCTACTGGACTGTGTGACATCTAGAAACTGTATTTTTATGGCAGCATAAAAGCACACAAACAGCCCATAATCAGGTAAGGGCAGCAATTCCTCTCCAGTGTTAACATGTTTATGGGGAGCAGCTGAATGATGGAGCCTGGCCTGCAAGAACAGAATCTGACATCTTTCAGCTTCAGGAGGGTATTATGGAATGGAAGCAAAAAAGTGGCTTTTTTTGTTAGTGTTTGACCAGATTTAGAGCTGGAATTGCAGCTGTCAGTGCCACTGGATATGAAATGTGTTGTTTAGCAGGCAAGGATTATTCTCCCAAATTTCCTCCTGCCCTTGAGGAGCGAGAGATCCCATTGGGAATGTCCACTGTCCATAATAACCCTGTCTGGGACTATCATGCCCTTGAGTCTTATTATGCAAGAGTGCCATGACAGGTATTTTTTGTTAGCAGAATGTCTCTGAAACTCAGCATTTCTTACATTATGCACAGGTTTTCCAAATCTGGAGGATGAAGTTGCGTGAATTTTTAAAACTCCTGCGAGCTGTGTGTGACATTCTCGGAAAAAAAAGAAGAAAAAAAGAAGTAGGGATTTTCAAGCACCTTTGTGGATGCTTTTAAGGATATTACTTAATAGAGAATTGTTGTAAGCTTACAATACTGCATCTCAATTAACAAAGTAAACTAGAGAAAAGGGGAATTATGATGATGCCTGGAAAAAGCCTGTGAAATGTCAGCTCAGCTCACTGAGACCCCATTAGCACATTCTTGGCTGTGCTTTTTGTAGTAACAACTCATTCTGCTTTTTGCTGCTTCTCCCTGCCACTGCATTTAGGACTGCATCACTGCATCTCTAAACATTCTATTTTCTCTGTGCTCTTTGCTTTTGCCTAATATTAAAGTTTAGATAAAGTTTGCTTCGTGTGACCTCGTAATTTAGTGAGACAAATGGCTTGGGAATGCTTCATCTTCTAATAAAATGCTGAAAAAGCATTAAATACTTATTTCAACCTTTTTAAGCTGATTTTTTTTGTTTGAAAGGTATATATGCAGGCATTAATGTAGATATTTTATAAACCGGGGAAGACTAATTAAATCCTTAAAAAATGTTAAAATCAGCTCTTTTAAGTGCTTTTTTCATTGCTTTGTTTTTTTGTTTAAACGAGGGTCAGAATACGGAGTCTACTTCTGGATTTTGAGATGCACTGAGTAAAAACATTTCTCCATCAAACCCAGTTATTTAAATCATTCTTATTTAAAAACAGTGCGTTAGAACTTACTGATACATATACAGAAATTATATAAAGTTGTAGTGTTCATCTTTGCTATTTTTCCTGTTTTCCTGTTACGTTTTTTTTTTCCCCTCGTGCATTTGACCTCATAGTAATTTAAAACAAACACAATGAAAGCTATTGAAACCCTTAAGTAAAAAAACAGTAAGTTGCATAAATACTGCGATTTTTATAATACAATTAGTAGTAATGACCTCCATCATTCTGCGCGTCTCACAAGGTAAAGAAGGGAAAAAATACTAACCTTACTGCAGAATTGAGCGTTTTCTAAGTAAAATTAGGAGGCAAAATTAGAAAGTAAAATTGACGCTTTACAGAAGGAAAAAGCAAGAAGCTGAATGCTTACCTGGTGCAGAATTAGCCAGGCGACGGCAGCATAGTAAAGATAAATGCGGGGTGTCATTGTCCTTCAGCAGGAGCGTGTCCCTTATCCCAGGTTAACCATTACTCGGGAATGTTCGTATCCACCGCAGCGCTGGGCACGTTTATCCCGCTGGAATTCCCGGTGTTTTCAGCCCTGCCTCGCTGCAAACTTCCCCAGCCTGGAAAGGGCTGGAAAAACACGCGGGGATGTGCGGGGAATATCGGGGAGGAGCGGGGAGAATTGCGGTGCCCTTCCTCTGTGTGCCCTGTGCTGGGGCACTGCGAGAATGGGAGAACTGGGAATAACCAACCTGCCTCCTCCTCCTCCTCCTCCTCCTCCTCCTCCTCCTCCCCCTGCCTTAACTATTCCCCTGCCGAAACTTTCCAGCTCAGAGAATTCCAGCAGGGAATTGCTGCTGCTGCTGCCAGGCATTTCCAGTGGCTGGAAGCTGAAAGAATAAATGCAGGATGTGCGTGAAACACAGACCTCGCTTGGGGATAAGCACCTTAGCAAAAGTTAGAAATTAAGGTTTAAGTTAGTGAAAGAATTAAATGAGTGGCTCTTACATGGAATATAAAGAATGTAAAGAAATGTAGCCATTTCTGCAAAACAGGGATCAGATGGGCCAAGAAAATATCAAGGGAAGGGTTTGAATATTATTTCTGCAAAATGGGGTGTAGCCCTGGTGGGTAAGGAGAAGAGATGTAAGAGTGGCTGATGTGTCTGAACACTTCTGTAAGCAAAGGTCCAGCCCTGGTGAGGCAGGAAAACTGATACAAAAGGCTGGAAAAACAGATTGTGTGGTAATTGTAGGAAACAGAAGGACATAATCATAAAGCAAAGCTGTAAATAGAATATTAAAGTCCTGTAGCAGGGAGGTGAGGTGTGTGTGATGGGTATGTGTGTGCCATGTTCGTCACCCTGAGATAAAGAAACCACAAGTTGTGTAAGACCCAAGCCCTCAAAACTGTAACTTTTAGGTAAACAAACAGACGAGGGCAGACACCAGAATTGTAAAATTATAAAAATCTGTGTAAAGTGAACCACAGACAGAAATGCACAAGGAGGTGTTAACCCCTACATGTTCTCAGGTGCCATAAAGGTGCTTTGCTTTGCAGTACCTGCTGTGCAGCAGATTGCTTTGAATCATCCTGCACACACACTGTGTTTGCTGTTAGAGCATTTTAAAGGCTCTTTAGGGCTTTCATGAGTGGAAAGTTGAGTTTAAACGTGCTGGGATTGGGAGGAAACATTCTGATAAAAATACCATGTTGGTCAGAAATAAACAGAGAGAAAACCTCGAAGTAAGTTGAGGCACAGCTGCAGGTATGACAGTACAAAGTTGTCACTCATTTTAAGAGAAACTCTATAAATTGAGGCTTTTTCTTGGACTGCTTTTGAAGTAGATGCAGCTCCTGAGTGAAAGTTCGCGTTCTGTGAATCGCTTGGTGGGAAATTTCCACTGCTCCCAAGTTGTCCTTTACTCTCTGACCCATTGCATGTCTGGGTTGGGTGACAGTGTGAAAAAACATGTTCAGCAAATCGTACACTCCTGAACTTTTAATGGCTAAACCTCTGGAAAATTCTCTCTCTTAAAACTAGTTTTAGTTAACTGTGGAAAGCAAAAATAATCTAATACATGAGCTAGTGTGGCTGGGAGATGAACAGTGACATGGTCCATGGATGTTCAATCCTTTTCCTAAATGTCCCTTTTTAAAGAGAGACACTCAGGCTGTGGCCATCCATGTCCCATATCCTGGTGGGAATTGTGCATTTCCTGGTAGTGGTCATGTTCAGTAGAACTGCAGGAATTCACTGCTAAAATCTGGGGAAGAGCCTTTAGGTCTCTCTCAAGACATTAAACTGTAACACTGGTGTAAACATTTAGATATGAAAACAAATTTTCCATATTTGTTGTTTATTTGTATTACATTAAGGCTGGAGAAGCCATGCACAGAACTATGTAAAAAATCAGTGTGTCAAATGTAGTTTACAGCAAGAAATAATGTACAGCTCTTGTCTTAGGCAGCTGAAACTAAACTCTAGAATTCAGGAAGTTATCTGAAATTAAGAGTTCATTACTGCTTTAAAAATCCTGTATTTTATACTTCAAGAAAGATAAGAACTATGTCATTTAGCAATGTCCTTTATTCAAGGTGCTAAGAGCTACAACAAGCACCTTCAACTGTATTTAAAGGCCCAAGATAAACAAGGTACAGCAGAGGAGACCCTGTGATATCATAAAATAAACATCTGCCCCAAGACCTTAATTAATCTGAAGGAGCAAACATCTGAATTTGCAAGACTGAAACTTCTTTCTGCTTTTTTTCTCATTAAGATGTTTTGAAGGGTATGGTCTCTGACATAATCCAATGTTGTCATGGCAAAAAATTTTCTGTTTCAGAAAGAACACTTGTCTTCATTTCCTTGTTTCTTGTAAATACTTTTCAGTTTTGAACAATTCCACCTGTGTTTTCCAGATGGGAACCTGGATTTGCTTGCTCTTTTAAAATGCAACTTTTAATGAAATTAGAGCCTACTGACAAAATATGTTTGAAAAATGCTGTATTAGGAAACACCCTAGAAAATAATTTATGGGGCTTCTTCAGAATCAAGTCAGCTTCCAGCTCCAGCCTCAGAATGAAGACTGAAATTCTTGATTTTGGAGCCTTCTCACTCCCAAGTGTGAGATCAGACCAGGCTGGGATTTCTCATTGAGTAGAAATGGAAAAATATGGAAAATAATGGAAAATATCCCCATTTCTTGTGTGTGACTTACCCTGTCCTGCCTGCTGCCCTGTGCCTCTCTCTGTCCCCTGGTTCTCCTCTCAGTCTCCCTCCACTTGGCTTCAGGTTCATTTTTAAAGCTCAGCACTTGAGCAAAGTCCTGCCCATATGTCCTTTCATTTGTTTAATTCCTACTGCAAATACAGGAGTAACCTTTCTAAACCTTTGCTTAGAAAAAGAAGAGTAATGGCAGAGGCAGGATTATAAATTAATCTTGCAGATTAACAGAACGCTTCTGCATTTAACAAAATAACCCCCCCAAAAAAAGCCAAAACTAACCAAACAACAACAACAACAAAAGGAAAAAAAAAGGCAAATTGAGATTTTAGACAAGAAAACATCATGGTCAATGTGCTGGTACATCAAATGATTGCAAATGTGCACAGGGAAACATCTGTGCCTTCAACCATGAAACAAATGTGGAAGTACACAGAGCACATTACAGCCATTATCCAGATTAATTTCTGAAAGTAGTTGGAAACTTGGGAGTGTTTGATAAATCAGATAAGGGAATGGTCTCTCTGATACAATCTAGTGAGGCAGCAAGGCAAGGGTAATGAATTATTCTGTTTTTATGAGCCCTTTTTATCCCCACAGTAAAATAAAAAGATAACCTTAAAAAACAAATAATAATAAATAAAACACCTCCATGTTTTTCTGCCTACGAGTTGAAGACAAAAATTTTCTGTCTCACATTTTTGTGTTGTGTCTCACTTTTGGTGTTGTCCCTGCTCAGTGTAAGGAAACTTCCATCAGTTGTTTCTTATCTCACTAAATTGAAAGACAAATTCTAGAGCAGAATGGCATCAAAGTCTTAATCAAATGCATCCATAATTAAAAATCAGAAAGTACTTCTGCGTTTTAGCTGTGGGGCTCAGAAAATTGAGTAGATTCTAATTAAGAATACTTTTAAGTACATTTGTGTCAGTAAAACAAGGAACCCATGAACAGAAAATACACAAATGAAAAAAAAAGAATTAGTTCAGAGTGCTGTTTGTAGAGACAGAAAAATAAATATGCAATTTTGTCTTTTCTTTCATGAAGTGTGGTGTTCCCTTTCAAGAGGAAGATGTGATTGTCCTTAATGGTAGTAAAGAAGATGTGGAAATTCTGAAGAAAAGGATGGAGGAAAGAAGACTTAAAAGTAAATTAGAAAAGGTAAGATTTTTATATATACATTATTCATTATAAAACTAGAGGAATTCTTGCAGCGAATCTGCTCTTAGATTTACTGATCTTTATAAAGATGAAGGAATTTACTCTGTGAGCTGTGTTGTATTTACCCACTACTTTGAAAAGCAATGGGTATTTTGTGAGTATTTGGCCAATAGCATCTTGAAGTTGTACATCCTGAACTTTCTGCTAACCAGCAGGAAGTGCTTTGTGCACTCAGAATGGGTAAAATGGAGTCTTGCAGCAATATTTCAGGGTTTCCTTGAAACTAATTCATTCTAGTAATGAGCTACATCATCCCTGTATTTCTTGTGGCAGTTCCTGATGATGGCATCAGTTTTTTGATCTTGTAGAATAAGATGTCTTTTATTGGCCTCTGTCAGGAGCAGGGTGTTGGGATCTGTGAATTCCTGGCCTGGTGCTGTAAGAGTGTGGAAATTTCCCATGTTTTGTGGTTCTCACAGTCCTCAGCAATTCCTGCACCCCTAATTCCCACCGTGCTGTTGATGCCTTTGCATTTTGCTCTCTGCCCAGGTAAAATGCAGTGGAAATCAAATCCTTGCAGCCCTGCTGCCCTGCCCTGTGAGCTGGGAGTTGTTCAGTGCTGCTGAGCTGTCAAATGACATTTCTGCATGTGGGAATTTTGTCAGCACTGCTGTTCTTCCCTGAGCTCCCTGGAGATGCCAAAGCAAGCAAACCTTTAGTGCTGACTCAGGCCAGGGTGCTCAGATTCAGCTGGATCTCAGGAGCATAAATCTGATGTTTGCAGCATCTGAGACTTGAGATGGAGGTTTCATCCCTCGATTTTGCCATGCACATATTTCCCTGGTTTGTTTTAAAACAAATGCTTGTTTACTTGCCAGTGATTCCTTCCTCAGCATATGATTGCTTCTGATCACAGGGGCTTTATTCATCTGTGCCAGTGCAGCAGCACTGGGTCTGGGCAATACATCAAAAGGATGCTTTTCCATAAAAATCCTGCTGTTCTGTTTCCTGTTTTTCATGGTCTCTGCATCTCATGTCTGATAGCTTCTGGCATAAGAGTGATAATCTCATGGTGTCTATTCAGAGGGTTTTTCTTTTTTTAACCCTCAGTACTTGGTAGTTAAAAGTTTGGGGGAAAAAATAAATTTCTGATTTGTTGCTGGACTGTTGCAGATCTCAGCAGATGAGTGAGTGGCTGGTTGCACTTGTATTTTTTTAGACACAGGGCCCTGACAAAGCACCTGTAGCTTTGGGTCAAATCATTTAGAATAATCTGGAAGGTGATGCTGCCCACAATTTCTGCACAGCAAAGAGCCTTAGTGTGCAGGGCAGTTGTGGCTTTTAGGGAGACAGCACAAAAGGACACAGTGCCCTGCTCCTGGGGGAGCATGCACATGGGATTTGTTTGGTTAGTGGAGAGTTACAGGGCAGGATTTACAAATCTCTCAGCCTCAAGTGGTCACCTTGGTGCCCCAGCTGGTCCCTGCAGCTGGAACCAAGCTGTGCTGTCCCTGCAGCTCTGAGCCTGGCAGCTGCAGTCCCAGTGTCAGCACAATTCCCACTTTCCTGGCACTGCTGTCCAGATTTCCTCCTCATTTCCTTCCTGCTGAGCAGGCTCAGGGGAGCTGCTGTGTTTGGGGCAGGAAGCACAAACTCCTTTGCTTTATCCCCATGGGACAAAACATCAGGAAGAGGCAGCTGGGACCAGAATAAAAAATGATTGAAGCTCAGCAGTCACTGTGCCCACACTGAATCTGTGTTCTGCATAGTGAATTTATGCATCCATAGAGTTACAAACATCTGGGAAGAGATTTTCTTTGGAAATCCACCCCTAAGAAAAGGTGGAAATCCCCTGCACTGAGGTTTTCCAGGAGCCTGAAGGCCAGGCTGGACAGAGCCTGGTCTCTGGAAGGCTTGGAATGGGATGAGCCCATCTGGAGCCCTTTGAGCTCCTTCCCCCCCAAAGCATTCCATGGATCTGACTCCAGGAGAGCCAGGACTGCAGGCAGAGCCTGATCCTCTGCCACCCCCTCCTGGGCTCAGCTTTGCAGCAACATTTGCTGTGGCATTTTTCCCTCAAGCATTCATCCTTTGCTTCACAGCAGGGCTTCTCCTGAGTTTTAGAACAGAATTAAATATATTTATTTTCTTTGATTTGTGCAGCTGTGGTAAAACATGTTCACAATTCAGAATGTATCCAGTGACAATAATGCTAATGGCTGTTCTAATTCATCTTTCTTTTTATGTAATCAAAGCCAATAATGGGATTCTTCTTGGTTTTTCTGTGTTTTGATTAATCTGTGCAAACATAAATTAATTTGGAAAACCTGCTACACAGATACTTTCTTAAAATTTAGATTAACTATTTGCATCTTCCCAAACAATCCTGCAGCAGAGGATTGACAGGTACCCATGAAGGATTTTTTAATGGACTAAACAAAATTTAGTGGATACAAGATTCTGGATTCTTCTGAAATTTTTATTGAAAAACATCTTTATTGATTACAATTAATTGTGTCTTATTAATGTTGTGCAATTTACTGTTGTGCTGTGTGGGTTCAGATGATCAGTTAATGATAATAACACACCCACCTTTCAAAGTGTGCAAACCAAAATATTAAATCCAGACAAATCCAATTTTGTCCTGCACAGTTTTATTTAATGTAACTGCAGGGTTCTCAAGATTATTATTTTCTCCATGTAGAAATAATACAAAAAATGTGCAAGGAAGAGTTCTACTGGGTAAGAAATAAAAATGTACTGGATTCAATTGTGTGCCTATCAAATATTAGTTGGGAGTTTTATCTCCTTTCAGTCCATTACCAGATTTCTGCTTGTGTTGTTTCAGAAATCAAAGAAAGGCAAGGCAGCAGCAGCAGCTTCTCAGCAAGAGCCCTCTGCAGGTAATGCAGCTCCAAATTCTGGGTCACCTTCTGAGTCTTGAAGCTGTCAGGATTTCATTTTTCTGTTTATTTATTTATTTGTTTGTTTGTTTATATTTTTAGATTCTCCAGGTCCTTCAAAAGCTAAGAATGGAAAGGATTCTGTCAGTTCCAGCTCTGGGGAAAACAGGCAGATTATCTTCACCAAAAGTTCAGGTTGGTGGTTCATGCTAATGTGAAAAATGGGACCAGATTTGTTTGTTTATGTCGTTCTAATATTGCTTCAAGTTGGGAAGCTGATTTAATGAGATTAGGGGTTCTTATTTACACAATCATGGGTTTGGTGTGTCTGTTTTCCTGGCTGTGAGGCAGTGAAGGAGAATTTGCAGTTTCCTGATGCAGAGTTGATCAAAAACTATGTTATGGCACTTTATTTGGATGAATTTTGTTAAAAAACCCCCGATTATTTAACTTTTAATTTACTGTTTTACCTGCTAATTTGCTGTGTGTCCTCGGGAACACTGGAACAGAAATTTAGGATGCACTGATGAAACTACAGCAGCCTTGAAGCTTTGAGTAAACCTGGCAGCCTTTAAATCCAAAGAAAGGTGCCTTCTCTTCATTTAATATTTATTCTGCTATTTAATGTCCCCATGCTGACATTTTCAAACAGAATGGGTACATTTTTTAAGGTCAGTCTGAGGTTTCTGTGGGAAGAATTAAATCCTGTACATTAAAAAATCAGAATAATTTGATGAATCTGAGAATGATGATCTGTAGATAAACTGGGAGAAGCTGAAATTCCATCAGCAGTGCCTGACCTGCCCTCTACTGTCTGCTTTTATACAGGAGAGGCTTTTAAAAAGATTTCATCCCAGATGTTGAGAATTGCTCCTGAATATTGGGCAACCTTGTAATTATAATAATATTAATGAATTTTTTATTTTTATTTCCTGAGGATGTAAAAAAAAAAAAAGTGCCTTTTGAAACTGTTTC
>VZTT01043424.1:0-14657 GCA_013400855.1 Buphagus erythrorhynchus | reverse complement strand
GCACACACAATTCTGTGAGGATTTGGGATGGCACTCATGATTCTGTGAGGATTTGGGGTTGCACACACAATTCTGTGAGGATTTGGGGTTGCACACACAATTCTGTGAGGATTTGGGATGGCACACACAGTTCTGTGAGGATTTGGGATGGCACACACAGTTCTTGGGGGCCCTGTGCCTGAGTTTCACTCAGGATGTTGAGTTTCTGTGTTCATTTCTCTGCACCAGAGACTTGGCTTTTTCAAACACCATCCTGCACCTTGGAAGGTGAAATAGCAAAAAAAAAAAAAAAAAGAGATTTTTGTGTATCAGTATATAAAATACACTGATAAAAATGGTATCAGAAACAGAGGATGGCCATTTCCCCACTACAGACATAAAATAATGCAGATCATTGTTGTTGGTCATAACTTTGCAAAGTTACGGAAGGAATATGGAAAGAATTTGGAAGTTTGGAAAGAATAAAGGGAACAGAATTCCCTGGGGAAAGGTGTGGCACAAGTTCAGCTTCTGGCATTTGGGAGCTGATTTCCAAACAATACTGCAGGCTGCTGGGGGCTTTGGTGTTGCTAAAGACCAGAGCTCAGAGCTGTTTTTCACTTGCAGGAATAAATGTTGTCAGTACTGAATTGCAGTGCAAGAGGTTTACAGAATTCCTCTCTCAAGATTTCTAAATGTATTTTGAGTGTGAATTCTGAAAGCTGTTGAGTCCAGTTATGGGACATATTTATGAGAGAGCTGGAAAAAGAATGTATTTTAATTTTCAAGCGCTGTTTCTCATCTTTATTTAAATACCTTTATCTATTGTAAGCTGTCATGCTTCATTCTATTCCTTTTTCCCCTCAGAGAATGGAAATCCATCAGTCCCAGGAAAAGTCAATAAAGCTTCTTCCACCACCAAGAGATCCATTGCAGACAGCGAGGACAAGTCTGAGGCTTACAAATCTATTTTTACAACTCACAGCTCAGCAAAACGTTCCAAGGAGGAGTGTTCCAACTGGGTTACTCACACAGCTTACTATTTCTGAAACAATGAGGAGCCTCAGTGAGGCACACACAGCTCCTTTCCTCCCCCATGGCTCTCTGAGCCAGCTCTGACACACAGCTCCTGTGCTGCTCTGATCCTGGCTGCCATTCCTCTGTTTGTGAGTTGGGTATAAACCTGTTCATGGCTGGTGAGCCTGTGTCAGCTGCAGCTTCTGTTCAGTGAGAAGCAGACCAGCAGAATCCATGTTGTAGCAGCAGATGTCATTCTGAGATGTTGGAATTTTTGCACAGAAATTTTCCTTTTCTCCTCACAGTTGGATGTTGTTATCCTCAGTCACGGTGTCCTCAGGAGGAGGAGGAGGGAGAGGTTCCTGCTCTCCTCCTCTGTACATTTGTGCCACCACTGTAATCACAGTTTTCAGTGTATTACTACAGAATTCAAACCCTCTGTAACGTTCTGACAGCAAAAAGATAAATAATGCCTTGTTTTTGTCAAGCTAACTGGGCCTTCAGTAGAACTATATATTTCTAAAAGGTTCTGCAGGTATTTTCAAATCATTTACCTTTTGACAGAGTAGATGAGAGCACAGTCATGAAAATGTTTGTGCAACATTCTTGTCCATATTGTTGTAGCCTGTTTTTAACAGCAGAATATTCCCTTTTTAGTGTTTGAATCCCATAATACCCACATGAAATGACCTGAGGAAAGGCTGGAAGTTTTTGCCTTTCCTCTCTCCCTCTTTTAAAATTGAAATCTGCTTTTCTAATCTTGGCACAAACTAACCAGAATAGAAACGCAGAAAGCAGGAGGCTTTTCAAACCACTGCATGATGTTACCTTGTTACCTTTGTGTGTGAAAATGATTAATTATCCTTGTAATTTCTTTTTAAAAGTGTCCCCACTTATAATTGGCAGTAGTTACCTGGAGACTCAAATGCTGTGTTGATATTTGCATAGGTGATCTCTGTGATTCAAACAGCTTGAATGAAGCTGCTGGGATTTTATTATTAATTTGATAGGTATAATTAAAAATTGGCTTGCTGTAGAATTTATATGGTGGTAAGAATTTCTGTTCTCCAGAGATGTGAGCACTTCAAACAGTTTGAGGTTTGCTGGAGCTTCCAGGAAGCATTCAGGCACATTTTGTATGCATGGCTGGGGATCAGCTTTGTTCTCCTTGTTCTATATTCTTTTCATTATGATCCTTTATTATTTGTTGCTTACAGATAATGAAATTTCTGCACTAAAGGTGTCCCATAGTAGGGCTTTTATTTGCAGTTTAATTCTGTTTGACAATACATATTAAAATCCTATTGGTGTTTTATAGGACTGCACTTTTCTTCTACTTACAGCAGTTATAAATCCTAAAGGGAATTAATTTAATGCTTTTGATGTAGTTATTACTTTGCTAAAAAATACACAGAGAAGAACAATACTCAGTTTTACTGTTCTTTGTTAGTGATAAGTAAGGCAGAGTCCAAGCTGTTGGTCCCAGGTTTTCCTGCCCACTGGGCCGTGATAGTGACTCCTTTTTTCTTCTGATTTGCTCATCTATTAAAACAAATTCCTGGCTAATAAATTGGTTAATGTATAGATTCTTCCTGTAGCCCTGGCTTCATCAACTCATGCTCTGCCTCTCTGCCAGGGTTGTGTCCAATATTCCACCATCGCCACCTGGTTAAACTTAAAACATGTATGGTTTATGGAAGTGTTTGCAGTGGGGCTTTTCCTTCCCTTTACAGAACTCCAGCTGGGAAGGAATGTGATAGATTGTTGGCATGTGAAATATGGTTGGAATATGAAATATTTCTGGCCTGTGATGCAGTTCTTGCCACAGCTGGTGGCAAACAGGAGCCCAAAGTGCCACTTGTGCTGTTGGCAGCCCAGGATGGGCAGCGGGCACTGGAATGTTGACTTGGCAATTTTTAATGGATTCAAGGGAATAGTTTGCTGGAGGATGTTTGCTTTATTGTGGTTTGCTTTTTGTTGGAGAGAGCAATTTAATTTTCTTTTAATGTAGGTGAATTTGAATGCTGGTGAAAGTTGAAAACTGCAGAAGTCTTAGAACCTGAAATCTGTATTTTTTGAGATGCCACATGAGCCTCTTGCAGCACTGCATCCATGGGGCTGTTCTGGGAAATTCATGGGACAGTTTTGTTTGCATGCTGTTCAAGCCTCAGCCTCTCTTCTGGAAAGCTCAAATAAGGATCCAATTAGTGCCAGTTGTATAATTGGGGCTTTTTTTTGGTGTGGAACCTGGGGACTGCACTGAAATGCAGCAAATTCTTTCACACACTGGTGGTGAACCCTGGCCCAGGTGTGCACGAGTGGAAAGGGCTGGAAGGTTCAATGTCCTGAATCACCTTCCTGGAGCTGGCATGGGATGGGTTCAGTCCTTTCCACATTGGTGCCTCTGAATCCCAAAACCTGAGGGAGTTCCCACAGCCATCATCAGTGGTCAGAGCTGCAGCTGCATTTGTTCTCCAGCTTCACACCATGAGATCATCACATGCCACTCAAATTGGCCAGAAAAGCTGAAAGTTCCCTTCAAAACATGCTGCTTGTTAGATTGAAATATTTCTTACTAATGTGCTATTCTTAGCTAAACTGAGCAAACAGAGTTGTCTGTGAGTGTCCTGCCTTGCTGGGAGCCCAGACCCCGGTGCAATCAGGAGGTTCTGCTTCAGATTCAGACCCTGCCAAATAGTTTCTTGGTTGCATTTAAAAATAAAAAGGCTGCTTAGACATTACAATCCACAGAGGGTCTGAAATCAGCGTATCCTAAGCTGAATACAAATCACAGACAAAAAGGGTTTTGTTGGGAGGGTCACAAATGGAACTGATTACTGCTAGACAGTGTGGATTTCCTTCTGGAGGATGGAGCTGATAGAATTCCTTCCTGACAGCTAGAAATTATAATTGAGTTGGGTTTTTTCTCTGCTTCAAACTTAACCAAGCTTCAAAATGAGTAAGAGGGATGGAATCCAAACCCATCTGCAGCTCTGCCTATAAAGCAGGATTTTAATCTAAATATCCATCCTAGTGCCCAGATCTGGGGAGGTGCTGCTGCCAGGGTCAGAGCTGTGGCTTTGTCAGGCACTGAACTTCGTGTGGATTCAAGTATCTCTTACAGGTCAGTGACAGAATTCAATTTACAGACTGACCACAGATCTCATCTGGGCAAGAACTGGTTTCATTATGGCTTTGAGTAAAATGAAATTCTCTTTTGAAAATGTTTCCCTGCCAGCTCTTTGTGACACATCCAGCAGAACCCAGCCTTTGTGTGGTATCTGTGAGAGGTTTTCTCAAAAGTCAGGAGCTCACTGGTGAAGAACAACCCTTCTCCCTGCAGAAATGTTCAGTTCTGACTGCACTGCTACTTCTTCCATCCAGTTTTCCCTTGTTTCCTCTCATTTAAGCTCTTTCTTTCTGCTGCCTTCAGAAGTTTCCTCTGATGGAGCAGGGCAGGGAGCAGGGAGGGTGATGATGCTCTGGTTTTTCAGCCCCTTTTGCTCTTTTGGAGCTGATCTGCATTTGTCCTGCAGCCAGGACGGGGTAAATTTTCTCCTTCTTCCAGGTCATGTCCTAAATGTGACAACAGCTGGAGTCAGGATAGACTTGGAGTTTGTCACTCCTCCATCAGCAGGAATTTCCCCATGGAAAGGGTGCTCAGACCTTGGAATTGCCCAGGGAGGTTTGGAGTGCCCATCCCTGGAGGTGCCCAAGGCCCTCAGAGCCCTGGGCTGGGAACAAGGTGGGATCAGTCACAGCTTGGACTTGATGATCCCAGAGCTCTTTTCCAACCATAATAATTCCATAATTCTATGAAAGCCTAACCTGAGTCTAAATTCTATGTTGTTAGCCTAAAATAGAAACAATTTGACAGTGTGAGTTTTCCTAACAGTCATGAATATCACATTTTTGTGCCATGAGTTTCCTTTTTTTTTTTTTTTTTTTAATTAAAAGCAATTTTTTTTTAATTAAAACTAATTCCAAGGAATGCCTTGGTCTCAGTGATAAGTGAGGTTTGCCCTGCCTTGCTGTGCTGGCCGGGATGGGTGTAGCTTTCTGCAACTTGCCTACAAAGCTAAAGAAATGCAAAGCAGCTTATTGCTCAATTCTGCTGACTTTAGCAACTAGGGAGGACAAATTAAAAAAAGAAAAAGGAGAATATCTAGTCTCAACCTGGGCATTTAATGGGTCCCAAAATGTGCTGAACTCTTTAGTCTAAATGGGCTCTTTAGTGTGGTGTCAAATAAGTTAAAAAGCGAGGGAGCTTTACAAAGCTGCCTTCATTGTTTAAACTTGTTTCACTCATGTTAAGGCTAATGTACATTTATTCAGCCTGACAAAGTGCTGAATTTACACAACAGGGATAGTAATAATTAGGTCAGATACTTTTCAAATGGCAGGAGGGGGGGGTGGGAATACTTGACTCTTTCATGCTTATGAATGGCAATGATTATTAGCACTGGCCAGGCCAACCACAATTCCTGCAAATGCTCCTGTCAGCCCTGCACGGCCGCTGCCACCTCCCAGCTCCCTCCCTGGCTGCTCCAGCTGCCAGTCAGGACGTGCAGCTGCTGAGAACCTGGAATATTCCTAAAGCAGGACATGGATTTTAGCGAGCCCAGGGCTGTGCTTGGAATCTGGGCTCCTCTTCCCTGCTGGAATCTGACTGGGAATCAATAAATTATATCAACAGAATTGGAAACTCGGCCATTAAAACTGCATTGTCTGCTCAATTGGATGAAGTTGAGCTCTGATCTTTCACTTTAGACTACCCAGTTCTTATATATTTATGGTGTTACCCTTAACCATTCACACCCCAGGCCCGGGGGAGGTGAGGTGTCCACACCTCGCACCTTTCTCAGGTATCTGGTGCTGGTGACTCCTAGGACAGAACCCCGGATTAGTCAGTGAGTGGAGCTCGTCCAGCACAGCAGGATTTGTTTCTCCAAGAGCTTTTTTTTCCTTTTCTTTCCTAATATTTGAACAAGCGCTGTTTAATTCAGTGCCGCCCGATGTGCTCGCATTTGAATTGCTGTCAGCAGCGGCGGGGCTGGGCTGCTCGGATCTCTTAAACTGCAGCCATTTACTCCCCCATTGACATTTAAGCCACTCCAAGCTCATTTGCTTTGCATGCTCCCATTCCTTAAGGCATCATTAAACCCTTCCCAGCGCTCCGGTCCCTCTGGATGCAGCGGGGAGGCTGCACGGACACCGCCAGCCGGCGCTCCAGTGGGCAAAATCCGCAAAAAAAAGCTGGAATTTCAGTGAATAAGGGAAGTTTCAGTGCCCCACACACCTTTTCCCCAGGTCCCGGCTGTAAATGCCGGGGTGCGCTCCTGGGGATGCGTCCCGGGGGATGCGGGATCCGCAGCGGGGAGCGGCCGGCTGGAGCATCCCGAAAATGCTGAGAAATGCTGAGAAATGCTGAGATCCCCAAGGGCCGGAGCCGCCGCGGGGCTGGACTGAGCCTCTGAAAGACTTTTTGGGTTTATTTTGTTTTATTGAAGGAATTTGGAGCCGAGCGCCCGCGGGATGAGGCCGGGATGCGCTTCCGGAGCGCGGCCACGAGGGGGCGGCAGCGGCTCGGGAACGGCAGAGCCCCGGGCGGGGACAGAGGGACAGAGGGGACAGAGGGACAGAGGGACAGAGGGGACGGGAGAGGGGAGAGAGGGGACAGAGGGACAGGGGGACANGGGACAGAGGGACAGGAGAGGGGACAGAGGGGACAGGAGAAGGGACAGAGGGGACAGAGGGACAGGAGAGGGGACAGGAGAGGGGACAGAAGAGGGGACAGAGGGACAGGAGGGGATGGGGAGGACAAAGGAGGGACAGAGGGGACGGGGTTGGGGACAGAAGGGGGAGCAGGGAGGGCACAGAGCGGGCACATCCCTGCGGCCCCTCCTCAATCCCAAAGCCCAGCTCCGACCCTTCCCCAGCGCCCGGCCCCGCCCTGTCCCAGCCTAAGGAAATCCCGGCCTAAGGAAATCCCAGCCTAAGGAAATCCCGGCCTAAGGAAATCCCGGCCTAAGGAAATCCCAGCCTAAGGAAATCCCGGCCTAAGGAAATCCCGGCTCTCCAGAGCCGTGCTGAGGTTTCCCTTTCCTTCCCCTGCTGCCACCTCCGGGTCGTGCCCGTGCCCTGCGGGTCCCTGTGACAAGGGGCGATGGAGCCGCAGGAGCCGCTCAGTGTCCGCTGGAAAATCTGGGAATTCCGGAGAAATCCATCTTCCCTGCATTCCTTTCCTGCTTTCCCGACTCTTTTCATACATCTGGTGTTTGTGTACGCTCCAAATCGAGGAGTTCACCGTCCTTGTGAATATTAACAGCGATAAAGAGGCAGCGCCCGGCTTCTCACGGGGTGACAGCAAGGATTTGTTTGACCCAAGTGACAGCAGCAGGATTTGTTTGACTGCTTCACACAGTGATTTTTCAAAGCGAGTTGGTCAGAAAATAAAGGGTTTGTTGCGCAGAAAATTCCGTCCCAGGTCAGAATGAAAAGCACAAACTGCTCCCCCAAGAAATGTTCTGTAAGATGTTGATTTGGGGGAGTTGTTCCAGCCGTGTTCAAATATTTTCTTAATAAAAACAAGCTTCTCAGAGAATTAACATTGCATATATCATAAATTTGAAATGAAATCAAATATTTTGCTCTGTCACCTCCTAAAAGCAGTGCAAATAACTGTGTGTTTAGGATTTAAATCCTATTTTCTGGTATCTGTATTAATTTGAAACATTTTCTCTCTGCAGTGTGTAGTGCTTCACATTTGATTTGGAGAGATCCTGGAGTCAAGTTGGAATTTCAGAAACAAAAGAGGGAAAGAAAAACTTGTCTTCTACTTTAGGGTCCTGCAGTACTGGAAATGCAAAGGCTGCAGAGTGAATATTTAACGAGTGCATGAGAATCTAAAAAAGTGTAAAGCAAATGCCATGCAGCAGTCGCCTTGCCTTGTTCAACTAGAGCAGCATTAAGACATTAAAAATAGATTTACAGATTTCATAATGCGATTGCAACATTCACATAGGTTGGGATTTTTAATTTAACTTTGAACTGGATCATGCAGATTGCAGGGAGACCAGAATGGACTTTATTCTAATGGGAGAATTTGCCTTATGCAGGATTAACATATCAAAGGCAGGGCAGGATTTGGGGAGAAGATGGCACAATGATCTGGCTGCTTGTGGGGCTGGCACGACCAAAGCTGTTGGCAGAAGGGTTTCAGACCATGAATCAGGGTGGCACTTGCTCTGCTCTTGTCATGTCCCTTGTGTTGCCCACTGGCCTTGGTACAGGCTGCTAAATTTTGATTCAATCTCCTCTTGGTGTTTGAGGTCTGGGCAAGCAGAGGTGGCACCATCCTGGTTTTAAAAAGTCACTGAAACACTGAGAAAAGACAGTGCTGTGTGTGGGGGTGAGTTCATTGATGCCATCCTCTCCTGGTTCCTCCCTCACTGGTGCCATCACACCCTCACTGAGCTGCAGCTGATGATGGTGGCTTCAACACCAGTCTAAAAATTATTGATAGGAAAAGAATTCAAGGCAGGTAGGGACTCCCAGAATTTGTATCCCTAACAAGGGTGGGTGGCTGGAGCATTTTGGAGGTGCAGTGGGGAAGGTGAAGAGCAGGAAGGACACGGGCAGGTCCAAGGAGAGCATCCTTGCAGTCTCAGTTTTCCTTTGCTCTGGATCCTTCCCTTGGGAACACACCTGCAGCTGTCCTGGGGATAACTGCTCCCCTTCAAACAGCCAGAGCCATGGAATCCTTGGCTGTTGCACTCCAGCAGGATCACACAAACTCTTCCCACCTGCACATGGGAAGGCAGGACACCCCTGTGAGCCCCCTGCACGTGCCAAGGGGTCCTCTTGTGTCTGCCAGACTTTACTGTGTACCCCAACACGGGGACATCAGGTGGCATCACCTGCCACCTCCCAAGGGAGGATATCCATTGGCCCAGGGGCAGGCTGGTGTGAAAATGTGAAAATGTGAAAATGTGAAAATGTGAAAATCCACCTCTTTGACCAGAGGTTCTCCTCGCCAGCTGGATTCCCACATTGGTGAGTTTTGCCTGGCAGGGTGGAAGGAAACACTCTGCTTCCACTCAGCCCTGGCTGCTGTGGTGAATTCTGTGTGCTCTGCTGGGCTGCTGGCGTGTCACCATCACAGGGATTATCCCTGTTTTCCAGTCAGAAAATGGTCCATAAGAAAACAACCGAGGGATGGGATGAACAAAAGGAATTAGGAAAACTATATAATTTTGTCTGAGAATTCTGGTGCCTTCTGGGAAGCATCACATAACCCCCAGCATGAAGCAGCCCCTCAGACACGGACAGCACAGACACAGCAGAGTTGAGCAAGAGGCTTGGCCAGAGCAACCATTATTGATTTCAAAACACACAGAGCTGTGTGGCCACAACAATCCAGGCCAAAACTGGAGTAGTCAGAGCAAATCAAAGCAGGGCAGCCTTGCTGCTCACACGACTGCTGGAGATCACTTCATGCAGATATGCAGCAGCTGCAGCAAGCTTCGTGCAGGGACTTGCCTTCAACAGAGCTGGAGTGTAGGCATGGGCTCCTGCAGGGGAAGGAATGCTGGCTGGAAGGAGCAGGGAGCCTTCTGCATCTGGGATGAGAATTCCTGCTGGTTTGGAGAGCCTGAAGGAGAGGTGACCAGTCTTGGTGCAGCAGCTTGGGCTGGGGATTGGCTGTGAACTGGGCTATTCCATCTTCAGAAATGGAAAATGAGGTTGTTTGTGAGCTTGTGGTGCTGCTGCCTGGGTGAGAGTTGTCCTGAGGATAAGGATGCTGCGTTTTGCCAGAGCACAAATTAAGCTCTTGCTTTAAGACTCGGCCTTTTTTTGAAATCTCCACTTTCCCAGCAGCTCAGGGCTTCATGGGCCTTTTCCAAACAACCTGTGCATGATAGCAGAGAAAAATAAACTTTTATTCGCTGTGTGCTGCTCCCTCACATGCTCTGGGAAGAGGCTGGGAATCACCAAAGTGGAAGATGCTGAGAACTGGCCTCTATTAGCAGCTAGTCAGAAACACCAAACCCTGCAAATCCCTGCGTGGGCATTTGAAGGGCACAGACACTGCCCAGAGTGGTCATTTTTACACCAAAATGTTGGATTTTGATGGTGCAGCAAAACTGCCAAGGAGGAGATTTTGCCACGTCAGACACCCAAAGTGTCCCTCTGAAAGTCACTGTGGTTTTGTATGATCTTTTCACATGATCTCTTTGCCTTGTGTCTTCTAAAGCAGAACTCACCTGCCCGAGGAGTCTGAGCTGCCTCAGAGGCTGAGATCCATCCACAGTGTTGGGTAAAATTCATGGTAGCATTTGCAACTGTATTTGCTGATTTTAACTGTTCTTCTTCTCAGGTTATCTGGTATTTAATGAGAGGTTTGGTTTTGGTTTGTTTTTTTTTTTTTTACCGAAATGAAATTTCAGATTTATCTGAAGCAAAGAAGAAAGTGCTTGTGAAATGGGTTCATTCTTCCCCATCTGAACTGGGTTCAAGACTTAGAGATTATTGAAACTGTTTTCACTCACTGAGCTTGGAGCATTCCCATAGGATTTTTAACCTCTGAGCGTGTTTCCTTTCATCAGCAGGGATTGCAATACCCTGCAATGACTTTTTCTCCTTTGGTGCTAAAGTTAAATATGAATTTATAGTGTGATTGCATTGAGATTTCAGCACTGTGCTGCAAAAATCGATGTTGCTGTGATCTTACCTGCCTGCAGATTACAGGCAAATAAACTTGGTAAACATCCCATACCTTAGATGATATGTTGAGCTCCAGAGTATTTTTATTAAGCTGCTCTGAAATTATTCCCAAAGGATGCAAACCTCGGCTTAGCTACAACTGTTACCCACAGTCTTTAAAGAACATTCTGAAACCTTTTTGCTAAACAATCTGCTCAGCTGTTACCAAGTTTTACCCAATATTCAAATGACACTTACTCCTTTTCAACCCTTGCCAAGCTGAGGTTATTAAGAAAGAGATACAAATTAAAAGGATTAAAAATGCAACTCTAATTAAACACATATGAGCAGTTAAAAGTCGGCTCTGCCCTGGTTATCTGTGCACACACAAATATCACACACAACTTAAAACAGCCAAAGTCTCCATTAAGAGCTTGCTGAAGGCACCACCAGTGTAATAACACACTGTGCCTTCTCTGCAGCTTCTCCTGGGTAGGCCTTGAAATATTTTTTAAAATGGGATGAGCCATTGCCCTCCCCACCTGCACAGAAGAGGAAGCTGAGGGTGAGAGGAAGGAGAGGAGCATTCTCCACTGGCATCCTCCATGAACTTGAGCTCTGTGACCTCACCCCCCTCATCCCCCTCATCCTCAGCCAGAGGAGCTCTGGTTGTCCCCAAAATCTGTGCCAGTGACACGGGGTGGGGGTGCCTTGCCTTTCCAAGCAGACCTGGGGTTTCTTTTCAGAAGAATGTGCAACAAAAACATATCAAACCACGTTGGTTTTCTATGACAAAAGTGAGTTGGTATCTCTTAAATAAGTATCCAAACAAGCCCTTGAAGACACATAATCACCAAACAGCATCTGTGATCACAGCTCAGCGTTTTAAAGGATTAGGGGGGGATTAGGACATTCGTAAATTCCTCACCAACCTTTTGTACAGGCAGGATGGAATATTTTTTAAAGAATTCACAGACTGTCTGTTAAAAGCCTTTATTCCCCTGATTTGTGCTGGGTGTGGACTGCTTTGGGATCCTTTAAAAGGTAGCATAACATGGCTCATCAATCTAGGCTGCATATAAATCCTGTTTTGTATGATTCCTAATAAGTTTCAAGGGCTTTCTGCTCCCCATGAAGAATGGGAAAACCTCCTTGCACTGGGGAATAACAGGTCCTTTCATTGTGCCACTGGTGCTGCTGGTTTAACACCCCTACCCAAGGGAAGGATATTACCTGGGGGGGGGAAAGTGAGTGGGATTTGATCCCCAAGAATTGTTCCAGAAAAGCCTCCCATGTTCTGGTACTTCTGGGGCCAACATATCATGGTTGGTTTGAACATTCACAGGAAATAATCAGGGTTCACCAGACTGGATAACAGGAGTTTCCTGCTTTTCCTGGGAATGGGAGAAGCAGCTGGACAGGGAAAGAGAGGAACACCCTGCATCCAGGTGAGAGGAGCTGACATCATTTGGATACACTGAGTGTTAGACAGGGATGTTCAGAGCATCCCTTGGGCCAAAGGAATAGGAAATACTGCATTTTAAAAGATCTGTTTGCTTGAATGGGTTCATTTTTCCATATTCTTTTTGGCTGCTGTCTTCTTCTCCCCAAAGCTGACAGGATGGAATTCCTGTGCTGCCCAGCTGTACCTGCAGCTCCCAGCAAGGTGCAGCAGTCCTTGCCTGTCTGCAGATATGCCAAGGACAGGGCAACAAGAACAGGCTGCAGACTGTGGGCTGAGCTTTCAGCTAATTTTTGTTCTCCAGAAAAAAGTCTGAATGTTGAAAGCTCTGCAGCTGGCATTTCCTCCATAATTTTATCACTTTTTCTTTAGACAAAAGCTAATATTGTCCATGAAATCTGCTTCTTGTGTGTGATCATGCACTCCTGCTTGTCTGGAGACATCTCAGAGCTGTGGTCCTGGAGGTCTTCAGGAAATGGTGAATATTTCTGGACACCTCCATAGGCGAGCAAAATCTGCCTTGGACAATTCTACACCTTCTCATCTACTTTTTTGATTTCTCTTATTTTTACTGTTTTTACCAAGGTATAATCTTAAGGAATTGAAAAGATAGGTAGGTAGATAGATAGATAGATAGATAGATAGATAGATAGATAGATAGATAGATAGATAGATATCCCTGGAAGTGTCCAAGGCCAGCTTGGATGGGCTTGGAGCAGCCTGGTCATGAGAGGTGTCCCTGCCCATGGCAGGGGTGGAATGAAATGAGCTTTAAGGTCCCTTCCAACCAAACCATTCTGTGATTCCATGAATTAGAGGAGTGAGGGAGGCTCCCCTCAATGGCAGCCTTCTGACCCTTTGCTGTTATCTGAGCTGGGGACTCAGGTAAAAATTGGATTTTTTGGGTAAAAATCCAAGCACCAACATCTTCCCCGCCAGGAAAAGGGGGGGATCCCATCCCATTATCCCATCCCATTATCCCATCCCATTATCCCATCCCATTATCCCATCCCATGTCTGTCTGACAGGTTCTTTGCTCCCTTCTGGCTCTCTTTTGCCTGTATTTAGGGCACTGTTCATTTTGGGGAATTGGGGCACGGGGATGTTAATTTTTTTGTTGCTGCCTGTCCCTCAGACGTGGCCCCTGAGTTGTGGCCCCAGGGCCAGGCTGAAGAGGTCCAGGAGCCCTGAGTGTCTCCAAGCAGAGGTGCTGCTCTGCAGAAACACAACCCCGGGGTTTTGTAGGGTCAGCCCTGAGGAAAGGCACTAATTCACAGCAGTTTAATCAACCTGGGAAGCCACCTCGCTGAAATGCAGTCACCTGTCAGGGAGAGCAGAGCCAGCACCCACCTGAAATGGGAGAAATGTCCCAATTTGGAAGCAGAGGAGTAGGATTAAATCTTCCCTTTGGAAGTGGGGAGGGATCAGTACACACAGGCCCAGCAGCAGCCCAGCTCACTGCTAATTGCAGCTTCACCTTTTAGCTAGATATTAAAAAAATAACTAATCCTTGAATATTTAATGTCCTGTTTCTTCATGAGCACAGAGATGCATTGGGAAATGGGAGTAACTGGAAGAGAGGGGCAGAAAACAGAGCAGCCCTGGGCAGGGCTGGGGAAGCACTTTAAAAAGTGAAGGTTTTGCTCTTTTTGGGCTGCTTCTCTCCTGCCCCGTGCTTTCCCATCCCCTGGGTGACTGACAGCGACTTTCCAGGTCAGGAGTGTCCAGCTGAGAGCCGGGAAATGCCCTTCCCATTGGTCATGATTGCCTAATTAGCAGCTTGCAATATTTCACAATGATGACAATGGCACCAGGTGCCTTTGCAGGGGTGGGGGCTGAGGAGCACCTGGCAGCATTTTCCTGGGAAAGCAGGGCAGGGAATGCAGAGCTGAGGATATTCCAGACCCAGGAGAGGATCCTCCAGTCCCAGCTGGGCCAGGAGGAACGTTTTTCCCAAATTCCACACCTAGGAATGGCCTCTCCACCTGGCAGGGAGAGTGATGGAGGAGGGAAGTGTATTTTAGTGTCCTGGGTGGCTGACCTGGAAAAGCAAAGCAGAAACTGCCAAAGAGAAAGGAGACTTTGAAGGCTCAGCTTCCTGCTGGACATCTGCTCTCCATGGAAGTCCTCTGTAGGCTCATTCTTTATTTTAATTTTTTAGTTTTTAATTCTTTATTTTAATACTTTAATTCACTGATCCAGCAGAAAATTCACAGGGCAGAAGCAATGCATGGAGTGATCCAGTAAGTGACAGGAGCTGGGTCCTGCTGCTGAGAGAGCTCAAAAAAAAGAAGAAAAAGTCCCCCAGTCCCTTTTTGGCACTGCTGAGCTGTTGGTGCTCCACAAAAGGGCAGCCTGAGGCCATGTGCAGTGCCAGTGAATCCGGGCACTGCTGCCCCATCCAGCACCCCAGGAGTGCAGGGACAGGTTTATTTATCCCTGCCGGGATGGGGGACATGGTGTGACACCAGCACAGTGCTCTGCCCTGCTCCAG
>VZTT01043421.1:0-12167 GCA_013400855.1 Buphagus erythrorhynchus | reverse complement strand
ACTGACATTATATACTACAAATTACGTTTACTATGTTTACAATCCCATACCAATAGTTATGACCTATGTTGGACAGTGAGTCCCTATTCTAACCCAATAGAAAAGTGCCACCCTTACAGTGAAACATGGAGGACATGAAGAAGAAGAAGACATGCCCAAATCCCTCCATTTTGCCCCTTAAACTCCAATCCTAAAATTCCCTAAATTCTACTTTTCTCACCCTATAACGAGCCCATTACTATTCTACTTAAACCCTTGTGGCCTGTAATTCTTCTCTCAGAGTTGGTAACTTTTCCCTCTGGCTTTCCTGGACTCCCACAGGACATGTGGAAGGAATTCTTCTCTGTGAGGTTGGTGAGGGGCTGGAATGGATTTCCCAGAGAAGCTGTGGCTGCCCCTGGATCCCTGGGGGTGTCCAAGGCCAGGTTGGACAGGCCTTGGAACAACCTGGACTAGTGGAAGGTGTCCCTGCCTGTGGCAGGGGATGGGACTGGATGAGCTTCAAGGTCCCTTCCAATCCAAACCATTCCATGATTCTGTCACTCAATGATTTAATGTTTATTTTATGGAAGAGTGAGAAGTGATGTGGTGTTTCTGGATGTACACCAACATCTCATTAATCACCAGGATTTTGTCTCTGCTCTGTAACCTGGGATGAGGATAATTCCTCAGTACCTCCATCCTCTCATCTCCCAGGGTGGAGGGGAGATGGAGACATGGAGGGGCCTCCATTGAATTATCCAGTCTTACATGTCCCCAAACCAGTGTCACACTTAGGGAAGAAGATTGAGGATGTTCCATAGTAACTCAGTGCTGGGAAATAGGAGAAGGATCAATAATTCCCAGTGAATGCTGAAAAGAGGTTGGCACAGTCTCTGAAGGATGGATGGATGGATGGATGGATGGATGGATGGATGGATGGGTGGATGGATGGATGGATGGATGGATGGATGGATGGATGGATGGATACCCAAAACTGGTGGCTGCTGCCATGTACCTTTCCCAAAGTTAAAGACATCACTTGGTGTCATGTCCTGAATCAAATGATGCTGCTAAAACATGGTTGTAGCATTCCATGGCTTTTTCCTGCTCTTGGCAACTGGGAATTCCAGCATGTTCAGCACCTCCTTAGGTGTATCCTTTGTTTGGCTGATTCCTATGATGGTCAACCTTTTATAGGTTTGATATAAAATCAGTATAATTACAAAGATCTGTTCCTTTCCATAAAACCAGTTGGAACTGTTTGGCAGGAATTTAAACTATTTCTTGTTAATCCACACACACAGCTAATAAGGGAAGGCAGGGGTTTTTTAATATCCTATTTTTATCAGCAGATGTCCTAAAGAAGTTTGGGATATTTGTGTATTTATAGTAAATCATAGCAGTGTGTAGCGTGCAGAAAGAGAGATTGGAGGGGGGGCAAAGTCAACTCTATTAATCTTGCTAAGAGCAAACATGTCACATGTAATATCCTTGAGTTGCATCACCATCTGGGATTTTTCTGAAGGCCTTGGAATTGCTCCAGCAGATGGCAGGGCTGCAGGAGCTGGGGCTGGAACCTGCTCCCTGAAGCGTGGGGAGATGTCTTCTGCTGCTGGCTGGGCCACAGCTGGGGGCTTGCACACCAAAAATTCACCTCTTGCAAGGGTTTCCCTCAGCTTCAAGTGAGATGTTTGCATCTGAAGCCCAATTGCTTCTGCTAGAAGGGACTTGGAATTGTTTGGAGTGGCTTGGAATGGTTTGGAGCTTTCCACCTGTGGTGGCTCTGCTTGGGTTGAGGTGTTTTGTTACCATATAGAGACATCTTTCCTGTTTGTGCCTTTCCCTCTAGGTTTGCCTCTCCTGCAGGCTTGACATTCCCTCCTTTTCTGATGTCCTCCCCTTATATTTTTCCCAGCAATTGTGGAAAATCAGCTTTTGAAGAAGTCTAGCTCTGGAGTGCTGCTCACAGGGTGCCCAGAGCCCTGCACTGCAGCATTCCTGATCCCATCTTTCCTGGGAGAACCCCATCCTGTGATGAGAAATTCAGCTGGTTTGAGTTACTGCAGCAGAGTCAGGGGCTTCTCCTACAGGAAATCCAGGAAAAGGGAATATGGGTGGTAGGAATAGACCAGGTAGCTGCAATGTTTCCAGCAGCAGCTTCAGTAGCAATGGCTTGGTGGTTAGGCAAAAATAATCCCAAAAGTAACATTCCAAAGGGAATTTAGACTTTAAAGAGACTTTCCAGCCATGCCCTGTGACACAGGAGGGCTCACTCTGAGCCAGAAGATCCCCTCCAGACCTGTGCTTCTCCTTGGAAGCCTTCTCATTCCCAGCTCAGTGGTATTGGGGAGCAATTTGGGTGTGTCAGCACTGTTGTTGAAGCCCTCCAGGTCTTCTCCTTCTTTTGCCTTTCCCAGTGGTGCTCTCATCCCTTTCCCAGTGCTGCTGGCCACCAAGACAAGCTCACTTGCCCACTTCTTGCTGTTCCCAGGAGCCTTTCTGTGGAATTCTTCTTGTTTCATTTCCTCTTTCTGTATCAGATGATCAGGATTGACTTCCCAGGATTTCCTCAGCCCTTCACTAAGTGGCAGCAGGATTTCCTCATGTTTTCCAGAGTCATTCCCATTTTAGGATTGTGTTTCTGCCTTGCCTGGCTGAGCAGCAGCAGCTGAGCACGTGCAGGTGTCCTCCAGCATCCACCAGAACACTTTATTATTTCCCATGTATATATATTTTATAGGACTGTATATTTTGTATGACTGAATCTCATTCCATGCTTATTATCCTTCAAAGCCATCCAGCCTGTCCTGCTCTGTATTAATATTTCTGTATTAACAGTTCTGGCCAACTTCCCTCCCCTTGAACAAGGGGGTGAACAGAGTTGACAACTCCTTCGAGGGGGGATCAGAGTTTAAACATGTATTTAATTCCAGTTGAAATATGGGAAAAGTAGAAGGGGATGGACTTCTTTTGGTTTGACCTCAAAGGAGAACAGACAAGATGTGGAAAGGGAGAAGTGGGATTAGTGGGAAGAAGGACAGAAGAATAATGTGCTTGGGTGGCTGTCACATTCAGTGCTGGCAGCTGGGACCACCTGGATCTCTAGGACATTCCTGATGGATATGGAAAGGGATTCATGAGGAGCAGAAAGCTGCACATTTCTAAAGAAGGGAAAAGAGATGCCAGGGAACAGCTGAGAGGTTGGGTTGCTCTTAGATCCCATTGGGACTGGAATAAATCCTCAACTGCAGCATGGCAGCATCCCTGAAATCAGGTGTGCGAGACACTGATCAGTCAGAAATTCTGCAAGTCAAACCAGTTTCCTTCTCCATGAAGGTGGCAGGTCTGTAGACTCTGGAGCAGCAGAAGACATCCTGTAATTTGTTTTTTTATACTCCTGTACACTGGAGGAATATGGTGGATACACCTGTGATCCACATCTTGGAGTGGAAAAAACCGGAGTTTTCTCTTGGGCCGTCCTTGGAATCAAGGCCTGCATGAAACTACAGTAAATAAATGTGGGTTGGGTAACAGGGTTTGAGTCCTGGAGCCTCTCCATGGGAGGAATGGGATGGAGAAATGGGATTGGGAGAGAGTGTGGGAAAGACTTTGATTTGCATAACTTGTAGGTATTTAACCATCAATTAAGAGGTAACCAGTGAGTCAGATATATCATGGGATCCCAGACTGGTTTGGGTGGGAAGGATCCTAAAACTTATCTCATTCCCCTGCCATTGACAGGGACACCTTCCCCTATCCCAGCTTGTTCCAAGCCCCATCCAGCCTGGCCTTGGACACTTCCAGGAATGGGGCATCCATTCTATTATAAGGATATTGTCTGTGTGTTCAACCACTGCATTTAACAAGTTCAAATATTTTGAAAAGTACTTTAAAATATTTTAACAAGTTTCATGTTTAAATATTGGGTTATGGCCTCTGAAAACCCTGGCAGAAAGGATTTTTTAATTACCATTTTTCTCCTCTGCACATAAATGTTGGGACAACGTCCATCAAGCCACATTTTCAATCCTTATGCCTCAACACCTCAGCACCTGAGAGGAATATTGATGTGAAATTTAGGTGGCCCTCAGCTAAGACTCAGTAATTTATTACCATTTTAGCCTAAATGGGACAGTAGCTCATGAACTTCCCATTTTGAGCAGAACCAAGGGAAATTCTGCAGTATCAGAAGCTTCACCTCCATGTTCCAATTAAACAACCCCCCCCTGCTCTCGGGAGGCAAACAGATGCAAACCCCAGAGAGACTCAGAAGCTCCCAAGCTTAATAATCCTGTTTTTTATTTTTTTTTCCCCCTCGTGTCAGGAATATTTTTGTGTCTGTCGAAAGCTCCACTTGCAGATCCATAACATCTCTCTCTGCCGTGCCTGGAACAGATGCGTGTGTTGTAATATAGACTGTGAACATTGACATCCCATGTGGTTCTCATTCCTCCCAGTCATCTTTGAAGCTAATTGGATCCAGCCAGCCCAAATGTGTCTGGCTGGCCACAGCTATTTGTACTTTCACTCTGGTTCTGGTGCTAATGGTGGGATCTATGGAACATGAAATAAACTCTCGTGACTCCGAGGGCTGCCGAGGCACAGCCGCTCGCGTCTCGCTGGGTTGGGATGGGCTGGGATCTTTAAATGGGGATTTATTTTTTTTTTCCCCCTCTTCTAATGTTGTTCAGTGGCTGGTGGCTACAGTGAGGACTGGTGGGGCTCAGAAGTGCAGAATCAGGAGCCTGGTTGTCCAGCCTGAAATGTTGTGCAGCCTGGTGTGGCTTCCTAGTGGGATACTGGGATGGCATCGTTAGGAATCCATGTGTTGTCCAACCTGTGGATATTATAAAAAATAGTATAAAAATATTATTAAAAATAGTGAATTAGCAGAAATTATCATTTAGATGGAAGGACCTTAAAGCTCATTCACCCCATGGGCAGGGACACCTTCCACCAGGACACTTCAGGGGTTTGGGCAGCCATAGCTTCTCTG
This sequence comes from Buphagus erythrorhynchus, assembly GCA_013400855.1. Lineage (NCBI taxonomy): Eukaryota > Metazoa > Chordata > Aves > Passeriformes > Sturnidae > Buphagus > Buphagus erythrorhynchus. The sequence continues at coordinate 7,189 of VZTT01043421.1, read as the reverse complement.
GGAACCTGTGCCAGGCCCTCACAGGAAAGAATTTCTCCCTGAAATTATATATACCCCATTTATAGAGAATATCTTTTATAGATAATATCATCATTTTCCCATAACCCAACAGCACAATGTAGGGAAACCAATATTTCTGTTGGAAAGCCATCAGTAAGGTTGATGGGTAATTTCTTTCCCTGTCTTTCCCCTAACTGTCCATGAGAAAAAGGCTCTTCTGTTGGGAATTTGTCTTTCCCCACCCCCTCAGACTCAAAGCAACCTCATTATCTTTGATTGGTTATAATTTTATCTCAGTTAAAGGTGATTTCAGTCATTGCTGTGCTAAACCTTAGTTTTTAGAGGGATTTCCCTGATGAATCGCGAGGGAATATTTGGGGATTTTTGCAGTTCATTCCCATACATGATGAATTCTTGGGGAAGCAGTGGAACATGTTTCACACTTCAGCCTCTGCTCACAAAGTCCTGTCATTTCTCAGCTTCACTGTAAATATTTTCTCTTCATGCTCGGGAGGTTTGGGTTCCCATTGTTTCAAACAGCCAGTTCAGAATAATTCTTTGCTTTTGTGGTTTTTTAGTGTTTTATTCTTATTTTTAAACAACTTGGCTCACAAGGAGTCAGCAGGGAGTTGGACCAGATGATCTTTAAAGGTCCCTTCCAATCCCAACCACTCTGTGATGCTCTGAAATTTGGGTTACTGCTCTCAGCTGAGACCATTCCTGTGCTGCTGCATGGGCCACAAATACATCCATTGTCCACTTGGAAATTAAAATGGCAATGGGGATTTTCGCTGATGAAATGATCCCTGAATTTCACTACTTTTCTTTTTTTTTCCCCTTTGTAGGTCCAAGTTCAGTGAAAAACAAGAAAAAGGGTAAGTTTGAGTTTTAACTGAATTTTCCTTTCTGTGCTTTGCGAATTCTTTTTGGCCAACACAAAGGAGGAACCAATGGCAGCTTCCCTCTCCAGGAAAGGCTGGAGCAACACCCACAAGCACCCCTTAAAACTTCTTTAAACACTGAAATTATGTTGTGCAGAATTAATCCTGAAGATTCTCCAGTTAAAGTTGAGTTGAGTTGAGTCAGTACCAAATACCAGGAGCTGTTGCTGTTTGCCAGCCTTGGCTTTCATCCCAATCCTCCCAACCTGCAGCTTGGATTCTCCTTCAGACCCACCAAACTCAGCATGAACACACTTTGCATCCCACTTTTCCTTGTGCTAACCTCCAAATTATCATTTTATGAGCCCCTTCTGGGTGTTGCTCAGCCCTCAGGGCTTTGTGGGTTTGGTGATGTTCCTCAGGCAGTTTGCAGTGGACTGTTGGGATTTGGGTTATTCAGGCAGCCCTGTTTGAGGGGTTCCTGATGCCATCCTTGTTTCTGTAGGACTGCTGGGAACACTTGGGGTCCCACACTTAGGGTCCCACACTTAGGGTCCCACATTTACTTCCAGGAGTTTTAGCGAGTCCAAAGATCCAAGCAGTTGAATTTTCCATGTCTGTACTACTGCAGTAGCACACCAAATGGCTTTAATCCTTGGATGCAAATTCCAGAGCCACAGCTGAGAGGTGGGAACAGGCCACACTTAGCAACTTCATTTGTGTTTACTCCGAGAAGAAGTGTAAAATTTTATGTTGGAGAAGTTTGTCCTAACTTCTAAAGCTCAACCCACGTTCAGTCAGCCCAATAAATGACAACTGATGGCTGCAGCCTCCAGAGCAATTCCAGAGGGGCAGGGGGGTCTCATGGAGCTGGATTGCATACAGCTGTATAAAGTAGCTTAATTTTATGGTATTGTCACATTTAATTCTTTTTCGAGTTCCAGTTCATTGTTTGATGAGTGAGGATTATGGAGAACTCCCTGCTTCTGCCTGCTCTGAGTTTCAGAGCCCCTGGGTATGGGCATGGGAGACTTGGCAGGCTGGGACTTGGGTGCTGGGACCCTCCTTGGAGACCTGATAAGGGAGCTATCAGATAATAAATGGAATATCTTTTGTCTTGTGAGGTTTGTTAATGCAGAGGAGTGGTTGAAATGCCTTGAAGGAGTGAAAGGCACAGAAGTGTGTCGCTGGGATGAGTGATTGTGTCACTGCTCAAGCAGCAGCTCCCTGAGTAGCAGAGCAGATTTGGGAGGCAGATGAGTTAAACCAGCTGTGATGTGCATCCCTGTTGGGAAGGGAAGCCTGGAGTGACAGCAGCAGCATTCCCAACTCCCTGTCTGCAATCCTCCCTTGGGATGGCCTGGGCTGGGGGGATGTCAGTGAGAGGAGTTTGGTATGGTTCAAGGTGATCATTTCCAAAGCACGGCATCATCCTGAGGAGGAGGAGAAGTGCTGGATTAGAGGAAGGCTGGATTGTGGCCAGCTCAGGTTGGAAGTCGTGGCCAGCTCAGGTTGGAAANGTGATCATTTCCAAAGCACGGCATCATCCTGAGGAGGAGGAGAAGTGCTGGATTAGAGGAAGGCTGGATTGTGGCCAGCTCAGGTTGGAAGTCATGGCTGCTGATTTGGAGAGAAATACTGCTGTGTAGATTTGTTTCCTGGAGCATTTTCCCACATTTTGTAGGACACCAGCATGACTTTACTCACCCCTGCTTACTTTAACTTCATTTTCTGCACATTTAAATTATGCCCACAGTTGTCCCACCCTGATGTCCTTGTGCCCTTGCTGCTGGCTAGTGGCCATCCAGGATTCCCACTCCTGTGCTAAAACAGATGGATTTTTCCTGACACTTCTGTCCATTATAAAGATGGATATTAGGAGAGAAACAAGTACATAAATGTTCTCAGAAACTATTCCAACAACTATAATTTCATATCCCAACTGCTGCTGTCATCTAAATACCAGTTTAATTCTGTCCTACTGGGGACCTTGTGGCAGCAATTGAAGTGATTTTGCTCTGTTTATGTTCCTTGGCAGAAAAGCTGTTCCAAAGTGGCATTTAAAAAACTACATCAAAAGAACATCAGTTTTGTCAGGAACCTGGGAAACCAGGAGAGCAGGGACCAGGCTTTCCCTGCAGAGCTTGTTTCATCCCACTGTGTGTATGTAGGAGTCATTCCTGATGTGGTTGTCATTTCTCTTCCTTGGGACATGTGAGGTGTTTGAGGATCATGGTAGGGAAGAAGGTTTTTACCTTGAGGCTGGTAAAATACTGGGGCAGGGTGCCCAGAGAAGCTGTGGTTGCCCCATCCCTGGAAGTATCCAAGGGTGGACAGGGCTTGGAGCAACCTGGGCTAGTAGAAGGTGTCCCTGCCCATGGCAGGGGTGGGACTGGATGGGCTTTCCAACCCAAACCAGTCTGGGATTCTGTGATTGTAACAATTCTCCAGTGTTTCCATCCCCTGGATGGGGTCAGTCCTTCCCAAGCCCCTCCCTCCATCCAAAGCCCAAAACATGGAATTATTTTGAGGCACAAGCAGCACAGGGGCTCCTCCAGCAACTGGGGAAGAGCTGGAGCTCAGCTCTGAACTGCCCTCTGGAGGAGACCAAGCCATGGGGATCATCTCCCAATCCTAATGTGCAACAGGTAGGAAAGATTATCCCTGTTTTCCATGGAAACCCAGCAAACTGAGAAACTGCAGAGTGGTTCATTTGCACCAGAACACCCCAGCCTTGTGGGAGCATCCTGGCTGTATCCAGAGCTCATCTCAGGTCTGTAGGGATGTGACCAGCCCCAGGGCATGGGACTTGAGGACTGACCCCATGCTGAGAGCAGAGTGACCAGAGTTGTGGGAAGAGACCCCTGAGCCTCCATCCCTTGAGAGGCCCCAGAGTGTCCCTGTGCCTCGTTTCAGTGTAATTCCCAACAGGAAGGAGCGTTGCAGCNTCCTGCAGCTCCAAGCCCACTCACAACCCCAGGTAACACCTCTCCTTGTGTTTTCCAGGTAAAAAGGCTGGTCCTCCAGGACCCAATGGTCCCCAGGGGCCACCAGGGCCTCCTGGGCCACAGGGTCCCCCCGGCATTCCCGGCATCCCTGGGATTCCAGGCACAACTGTCATGGGACCACCCGGCCCCCCTGGCCCCCCAGGCCCTCAGGGACCACCTGGAGTGCAGGGCCCCTCAGGTAAGGATCCATCCCTGCCCTCTGCTCTGAGCTGGACAGGTGGGAACACCAGAGTGTCACCAGAGTGTCACCAGAGATGTCACCAGAGATGTCACCAGAGTGTTGGGATGCAATGGCATAACAGCCTGGAGCAGGACTTGGGTGTTCACAGGGCTTGGAGCAACCCATGGAAGTGTCCCTGCCCATGGCAGGGGTGGAACTTGATGGGCTTTGAGGTCCCTTCTGACCCAAACCATGCTGAATTTCTGGGATTCTGGGATTCCATGGCTCCAAGGAGCAGCAGGAGCCCCTCAGCTCCGTGCTGTGCTGCCAAAGGCATCTCCTCCTTAATTAGGATTTGGCTCCCAGGGAAGGGAGATGCAGTGAAAGACCTGCAGAGGGAAACTTGGCATCTTGGCAGCCAAGAGGTTTTATTCTCACTGTGGATCAGGGGATGGGTTGTGCAATTTTTCCTTCTAGTGGAAACCTGTTGAATAACAGGTTGGATAATTTTGTTGAATAATTTTGATGGTTGGACAGAAATGCCAGGAATAAACTAGAGAATTTTAAATTTTTCTTCCTTATATGTTTTTTAGTATTTTTTAATATTTAATATTTCTGGTTCATATATTTTAATATTAACTGCACCTCATATCCCTCCTCATGTTAAAACGGAGGCTTAATGGTTATGGAGTAAGAAAAGTGATTTATATGGAGCTTCAGGGTTATTTTGGGTAAAAAAAATATTTGTTCTTTATAAGGGGGTTTAGGGGTTATTTTGAAATAAAAGAAGTTTTATTTATGGGATTTTTCATTCAACCTTCCTCTTCATTGATGTGGAATTGCCTTTTGCAGGTGCCACAGACAAGGCCAACTCCAGAGACATCCAGGTGGGTTGATCTTTCCATGGAAAAACCCAGCTTTGGGGGGGATTTTTGTAGCTGGCATGTTGCTTCCCATTAATCCTCAATCCCTGTGCTCTCCCTTGCAGCCAGCTGTGGTCCATCTCCAAGGCCAAGGCTCAGCAATCCAAGTGAAGAATGGTAAGGATCTCTTTATAATTGTGGGTACTGGGAAAATCCTCTCCTGTACCCATACAGTTCCTGGATCCCATCCATCCCATGACACAGCTCCCAGATTTTCCCTGCATCCCTGGCCTTGTACCTGGATCCCATCCATCCCATGACACAGCTCCAAGATTTTCCCTGCATCCCTGGCCTCATACCTGCATCCCATCCATCCCATGACACAGCTCCAAGATGATCCCTGCCCTCCAGTACCCCTGCCCAGACCCCTCCAAGAAGAGTCTTGGGTGGAGTCTCCACCCCCATTTCCCCTGAGCTCCTGTTTATCTCCCAGATTATTCCTGTTCTGTACATCCCAGGAATTCTGTCCCACTAAATCTCCCTTCTTCCTGACCTCCAGGTACATCTTGTGCCTCTCCAGCCCCTCCATGAACAGGCCTTTTTTTTTCCCCCCATTCTATTTTAAGCCCTCAGTGGATCCTTGTCCTGTCTCTTCCCTATTTGCCCATTTTCCTCCAGTTTCCCAGGAATTTAAGGCAGGGAAGATCCAGTGGTGGGAGGATACAGAGGTGTCCAGCCACCAGCTCTTTGTGAGATCCTCTGAGCATCTCTGCCCCCCACCAACATCCTTTAATCCCAGATCCTGCCGAGCCACTTCCCATCCACAGGCAGCTCCTTTGGATGGGATTCCCACATCCCCATCCAAATTCTCCTCAAGTTCCTGCTCTCCTTCCAACAGCTGGGGCTCATCCATCACCTCCTGCCTCCCTGCTCTGGCTGTGCTGGAGAGGAGCTGCCTTGTCCCCTCCCTGAGTCCCCACGTGCAGCTCCCCAGGGACCACATCCATCCATCCTTACCCCAATCCCAGACTGGCTCCCGAGGGTGGGGGCAGCAGGAAGGGGCTGCAGGATCCCTGTCCAGGAATTCCTGCCTCACACGTGGGATGGGGAGGGCTGCTTTTGTGGGAAGGCAGCTTTCCCTCTCAGCAGTGAGCAGTGGCAGCTGGAATTTCTCATGGATAGGGATTTGTGCTTGCAGCTCCCCAAAATTAAAAGGAAACCGCCCCGTTCCCAGGAACAATGTGAGGGAAAAGTTGCTGTTTGCTTACGTTCACAAAGCAATTATCCCTTCATTACTGGGAATGCTGAGGGTTTGCAGAGGGAACGCTGCTCTCTAAGAGTGAGAATGCCCTGTAAGTGTCCTTCCCTGCTGCTCAGGAACAATCCAGAGCTGGGAGCCAGGAATGCTGTCCAGCTGCCAGCCTGGCGAGCTCCAACTGGGAGCAGGGAGAGGAGAGGCAGATGGAGACTGGGAGGAAAAGAGTGGGATTTGATAAACTGAGGCACCTACAGAGATTGGCTCAGTTTGGGGCTCATAGCAAAGTCTGTTCCTAGGTTATCCCAGTAATCCCAGTGCCAAAGGAGTGGGTGGTGGATCCATAAATCCCTGACAGTGTGGAAGGACCCCAGTTAGGGGTTACTGTGTTGTGATATGATGCAATTTCCTACTTTGTTGTTATTCTGGCTCTTAAAAACCTTAGGAGTTGTAAAGACAAAGGTTTTGTTGAAATTATCCCAATTACAAAGTCAGGAATGGTGAAGTCAAGGAACACCAGAATTAAACTCAATTGTGTGACCCAAAGCTGGCCTCCCTTTTGCCTGGAGAAGAGAAAGCTCCAGGGAGCCCCTTCCAGTGCCTAAAGGGAGTCCAAGAGAGCTGGAAAGGGATTTTGGACAAGGGCCTGGAGTGACAGGACAAGAAGGAATGGCTTTAAGCTGAAAGAGGATAGATTTAGATGGGAGATTGGGAAGAAATTCTTCCCTGTGAGAATGGGGAGGCCCTGACACAGGGATGTGGCTGCCCCTGGATCCCTGGAAGTGTCCAAGACGAGGCTGGACGGGACTTGGAGCAACCTGGGATGAGGGAAGGTGTCCCTGCCCATGGCAGGGGGTGGAATGAGATGGGATTTAAGGCCCCTTCCCACCCAAACCATTCCATGACGGACACAATAGGGAACAGGGATCAAACAAGCTCAGCTGCAGGGTCAGGAGGAGGCAGATCCGTGTCCAGCCCTGGGATGAGCAGAGCACAACAGGGTTTTGAGGTTGAGAACACAG
>VZTT01043418.1:0-22864 GCA_013400855.1 Buphagus erythrorhynchus | reverse complement strand
CTGAATGTGTGTGTCCACACAGATATTTGGTGTTTCCAGTGGTATTTCACAGGAACAGCTGTTGAATGCAGCAGAAGCAGTATCAGCTGCTTCCACGTGATGCTGTGTCCCTTTTTGCTTCTTTTTTGCTCCCCCATCCATTGCAGTTCCCCAGACCCCTGCAGTCAATGGAGTCACAATGTGCTGGTTTAACATCCAAGGAACCAGCCTACCCATGGGTGTTTGAACACATTTTACACACTGACGTGTGACTTCAGCATGTCACTTCTGGCTGTCACTGCATCACCTGGGGCCAGCACACAACCACAGTGCCACCAGCTCCCTTGAACCCTAACTGCATTTTTTTGGTGACACTCCTTGGGCTCAGGTTCACAGGCAGGCTTGTCCAGCCCCCCAGGAAGGAGAATATAGCTTCAGATACAAAGATGGTGAATTTCTTTCTTTCTGATGAGATAGAATCTGTATATTCAAGAGGACTCCTTCAAGAAAAAAAGAGGTCAAGAAATAAAGGGCTTCATCATGCTATAAAAGACAGCAGTCTCATGACAGCTCATTTCATGTGGCATTTGCTAAATAGAAGCCAGCTCCCTCTAAGAATGGGTTTTCCTGAGAAATTCCTACACTAATGTAAGCAATTTGCCTGTGGAAGGGGTGCTGTGCATCCTCCTGGGGCCTCATCCAGCATGGGTGTAAATCTGTCACAGTTCCCTGGGGCTCATCTGGACTCATCATCTACAGAAGGAAAAGTTCAGGCTTCTGCACGCTCTGTGCATCAGCTGGGCTGTGCTGGCCAAGCTTCATACATGTATGGTGGGGAGCTAAGCATGTATAAACCACACCAGATATATTTCCTGAGTGTAATTTGTGCCTAAAAAGTCAGCAGCCTTGCTTCTAAACATTGCCAGACTCATGTTCCTGCAGCCACACATATGTGGTCCAGTGAAAGAAGAGGTTTTAATGGTACCCAGTACAGAAGCTGTGATCCATCCAGCAGGACCAGCTCAGGGAGGAAGGCCCTGATGTAGTCCTAGTTCTAGTTTGGATCTTTGGGCTGCAGGCAGGGAGGATGAAAGAGTTTCAAGAGCACAGGCTTCTGGCTGTGTTAGTCAGCTCCAAGTCCAGAGTGATCCACTGCTTTAGCTGGCAGGAGTGAGCCCCAGCAGGGAACTGGGACTGACCACCCAGCCAGGATCAGGTGCAATGCAAATGCTGACTGGCATTCAGAGGAGCAGACTCCAGTGGAGATTCTTTAGTCATTTTATGATCCACACATTGACAACTGTGAATCCGGCCAGCCTCGTGTGATCTGTGGCAGTCTGCTGTCCCTTGTCATCACAGGAAAGATGGGCTGGGAGGCAGACCAGCTCAGAAGGGGACTTAGAGACAGAAAGTCTTTGATGAGTGAAAAGAAGCATCCAAATGACACTTTTCTCAGTAATTTTTGCTAATTATAAAGCCATTGACTGCTATTCCCAAAGCCTCCCTGTGTGAGGGAGCTTAATCACCGATGACAATTTTTTGGCATTTTTCAGACTTGTCACTGACAAGAACACAAACCAGTCACTCCACCCAATGGCAACATCTGCCTCAACCAAATGAAGTCTCCATGTTAGTCTCAGCTCCACCATTCACTCTGACAAATTCTCTGTTTGCCCCACTCGTCACACCACGATGTACCTTGGGGTAGCTACAGGTCTCAGTTGTTTACAGACCATCCTTCTCACAAACAACACAAACATCTCCTTCCAAAAGTCTCTTTGTGGCCTGCAGTGTACAGGAGAGGCACAAACAAGAGCCCATTTGTGGGCTGTGCTATACTGACTGGAAATTTGGATTTCTAAACTCCTCAGTTTTGCTCATGGAACCTCCTGAACACTTTTGACATGGATGGTGTGGATCTGGAGACTCTGTAGACCACTTTAATCCCCAAGATAAAACCAGGAAAGAAACAGTGAAAAGAAGGAACTGCTTGCCCAGGAACTGGCGTGCAGGAACATGGGGCAATCTGTGCCTTTCCTCTCCAGACCTAGGCCCAGTTTAAAGTTTTACCTAAGTGTCACAGCCAGCCAGCCCTTTCAGCCAGATGTGGGAGCAGTCTCAGCCGTGAGCCAAGTCTCCTGTGCTGAACATCCAAAGGTGCTGGCTAAGCCCCTTCCCTCTCCAGACATAATCCTAATTGCCAATGCTTGGCAGCCACTCCATCATGAGCAATAAGGGAAATTCATATTTTGTGTTTTAAATGTGTTTATTAGCCAAGAAGTTATCACCTGAAAGTGGACGCTAGGGCATGTCCAGAAACCTCTTTCCCTAAGGTTCCTACCAACAATGTAGGCACTGTGAGGCCTCATGGCAGCTTGGTACCAGCTTCAGCTAAAGCTGTGCAGGAGCCCAGCGAAATCCAAGGGTCTTTTTTCAATGCCACAGAGCAACTTTTTGAATGGCTAACTCAGAAGGAAAGCTTTTTGAAAAGCTTTATGGTCACTGGAGGAAGTTTGTGAGTTGCAGTGTGTGGCTGTTTGATGATGGAGAGCACGTAACTCGTCCTCTTGGGATGAGGCTGGCACGCTGGCTCTTTCTGCCTGTGACCTAGTGCACATTCACTCTCTGGTCTCAGTGTGTGAATATCCCACTCATCTGACTTCTCCACACCCCCAGCTAATTACAACTCTGCATTTCCTTAAAGAACCCCAGGTGCAAACATACAGATTAGAGGCAGTTACAGGAATAGGTTGGTTGGCTCGCAGAGCTAAAAGGTTATTGTTGTTTCCACAGGAGTTTTACACAGTGTGCATGTGTCTGTTCACATATATATTTATATTTCAATTATATTTATGTTATTATTTCAATTAGAACCATCCATCTCTTCATAATGCCTGATTTCATTCTGCACAGGATTAAGCCCTGGTTGAATGCCAGGTCTGAAACGGCATGAATGAGTCCTCACAGCATGGGGAACCTTTCATCATGAAGGTCTTGAAATAAATGTCACCACCACTCTCATCTCTTTCTCTGAAACCCTCTTTTGCCCCATCCCTCCTTCCTGCTCACTGAGGACACTATGGCTGTGTATTGACTTGTGAAGAAAGAGACTCTTCTTTAGGTACCATACGTGCCCTTCAGCAGGAGGGAGGTTGGGAGCCACGGACAGTTTGTATTCATCTGCCCCTTGGGATGCTGTGACAAGGGTCTTGTCTTCCCTGACCAAATAAAAATAACTGAAAGCCATTATGCCCTTCAACTCAGATGCAGGAGTGAAGAGGAGGCATTATGGGTTTTTTGCAAGGTCAGTTAACCTGAGCCAACCCTTGGCACTATTCATATGTCCCGCTTCCCTGGGATAAACACATGCTTTTAGTTAGAAAAGGTAAGATCAGTGACTGTCAGGATCATACCTGACCCATCACTATACAACCAGAGTGAAACCTCAATAAAATACCTATTTAATTTAAAAACAAAATCAGGCATCTGTTTAGTCAACTGCAAACAGTTGGGGTGTCTTAAAGACTACACATGAAACCATCAGACCAGACCACTTGTGATCCAGCACAAGAATTTGGAAGGAAATATCTCTAAGCTTTCCTTGTGGCCTCTACTATCAACACTGCCCACAGCTGCCTGGGGGGCTTTCAGCTGCCATGAGAGGATCTTATGGGGTGAAAGGGTGAGGGTGTCACAGCCCAGTGCTTTGCCATCTCATCTTGGGGCATTTTGTATTCTAGGCACATTCTTAGGAAGAAGTGACATCAGGATGCACAAATGAGGAGCATGTGAATCATCGTGTGGAAAGCCACATCTGAACAATAATCAAATTCCTGAGGATTCCTATCTTCAGACCCGTGCCAGGAGGAAGAAGTGGAATTCAAAACGAGACAGTTTGAAGTCTGTTGTCTAAGGCTCTAGAAACCATTTCACAGCTTCAGTCATTCTCACATGCTGCAGTTATTGCCTTAGTAAATACATCAACAGAGAGGCATAAACAGCTTTAAAGTTAAGGAAATTCCAACAACTGGATGAGCTGCTGTGAGCACTGGTGGAATGAATCCAGGACTCCTGAGGGCTAGGGTGATTCAGGCTTTGCATTCTCATGGTTTGTGATTCCACCAGATTTCCTTGATGCAATTATTTTCTTGCTACTCTGCAGTCTACAAATTCTAAATATAATCTTGCACATAAAATAATACCCTCATTTCTGAAACATTCCCTTGCCAAAAGTCCTGCCAAACAGTTGCTTTTTATATTACATTAGTCATGAACTGTAGCTGACAACAAGTTCCTCTTTGCAGACCCCTCCCAGAAATCTTGTGGAAAAGTCCTTTATTTTTATTTTCTTTTTCATAAGTCCAGCCTAGCTGGGCATATCAGGCAGGAAAACATTAACATTTTCCAGAAGTGGATTATGTCTCATGCTCCCTTTAACAGTTGTTGCTGGTCCTTTAACAGATGTGTGGGAGAGATGCAAGTGACTGAGCTGGAAAGTTGTGTCATTACTCAACACCAGTAAAGACACATGAGGCCAAGCTTTGCAAATAGCTTTTATAGTCTAGGAAGGATGAGGGAGTGAACCTAGAGATCTTCTGTCTTAGTTAGTGGCAAGGTGCCATGCTGAATCCGAGGTTCAGACTCCCACCATCTCATCCTTTCTGTTTTCACAGCTCAGGTGCAGAGTGAGGTGAAGGTTGTAAAACAAGACAGAAAGAGTTCTTCAGGGCTCCCCCACCCAGGGATGAAGGAGACATTCAGTGCTGTGAGGTGGAAGAGCCAGCACCCTGCTGTGGTCAGAGCTGTGGGTGTCTGCTTAGGCCAGTGCTAGAGAAGCTTCACCTTCATCACCTGGCTTCACCCATTCCTGCTCCTCAGAATAAGGCAGGAGTCATGACTGCAACTATCTCTGCACTTATCAAAGGAAACAGGCTTAGATGATATGGAATGGAATGGAATGGAATAGAATAGAATAGAATAGAATAGAATAGAATAGAATAGAATAGAATAGAATAGAATAGAATAGAATAGAATAGAATATTTCAGTTGAAAGGGATCTAAAATGATCATCTAGCCCAACTTCCTTGGATGGGGAAAAGCAAGCCCCTAACCCTTTGCCATTCTCTGAAAGGGACAACAGCTGCAGCCCTTAGGATATCATTCCTCATAACCTTGTGCACTACAGGGACTCCAGGACCTCTCTGCCTCCCTGCCATTTAACACTGACCCAATTCCTTGCATCATCTCAAAGCCAAGGAAGCAGGATTTGGAGTCAAGCACAGAGTGGCACTGTGCAATAGGGTGTCCATTGCAAACCAGGCTGGAATTTGGTCTTTGTTCAAGCGCTGCCAGGAGGAGGAGAAGGGAGCAGAGGTGCAGGGTGTGGTACCAGTGCAATTTTCCTAGAGGCAAAGCCAGCTGAAGTTCACATCCTCCAGCTACTCCTTCCTCTCTGAGGTGAGGCAGCTGGCCACCCTGCTCCATTGTGCCAGCTTGCATCTAACTGGGTCAGGGATCTGTGTTTATAAATAGCCCTTGAGAACAAACACAAGCTTTCTTACAGACCTTGAAAATTTCACTGATTTTGAGCACAGAGCAGGAGCTCATCAACAGGAGTTTGAGTGAGGGAAGGAAAAAGCAGAGGGAGTAGAACCTCTCTTGGCTAGTTTTCCACTGAAACACAGATTCAAAGCCACTGCATGTGGGAGTGAGCAGGGGCTCTGGAGGGAGCACTCACGCTGTCTAGGATTAGCAGGAAGCTAATTCCACTAAGAGGTAACCCACCTTTTCTCAGCAAACACACAGGGGTCACCAAATCTCAGCCCTGCTCCTGTACCCTGTGCCTGGAGCGCCTGCCAGGTGGTGTGGGTGGCCAAAGGAGCCTGCAAAGCACGTGCTGGTGTCCTTGCACTGGCCAGCTGGGAGGGAGGCAGCTCTGGTGCTGGGTGATGCTCTGCAGAGCCCTTGGAGAGCTGGTGGGATGCCTAGCCAGCGACATGGGGCTGGAGCTGCTGTCGCTATGGTTGCTCTTCAGGGACCCAAAGAGCACATTACTCGTCCTTGAGCTCCAAAGTGTGTCTATTTTAACCCTGCTCTCCATGGCAACAGAGACAAGCAATGCCATCTCTGCCTCACATACCCCCTTGTTGCTCTTGTGAAGGGCTTGCTCAGAGCCGACCACCTGAACCAGTGGCTCAGAGCTAAGCCAAGCCTTTCCCTCCCTCTACATTTCCTATTTCCCACCCTCTACATCTCCTGGATGAAATTCTTACAAGAACAGCTTGTTTCTTTTTGGCCTTGGTATTAGAATTAATAAATCAAACTTGGATATAGCTCTTGAAACCTTCCCCCAAGATACCTTTTAATTAAAGCAGTGGAAAGAAAAGACCAGTCTAAATGTTGTAACGTTTTTAATTAGTGAAACCTTTATTTTATTTGCTAAACAACAAGATTGCATTTAAGTCCGTTAAAATGAGTCCTTCGTTGAAAGGCTTCACAGTGTGTGTGAAAGAGAGATTTAAAGGATATTAATAAGGGCTTAAACATCTTAAACATGCTAAAACAATTGAAGAATGATATTTTTTAATGTAAGAACTTAAATAACCTTTTATTCCCACCAAGTGAGTGTGTATGTTTGTGTGCTGATGCCTTTGAAGTTTCCTCAAACAAACGTGCACCTGCCTTCATCCAGACCCACCCATTCTTTTATCCCTACTGCCATGGGGAGCTGTAGTCCTTTCCCAATAATTCCTGAATAAAAATGTGTTTCTTAGACAGGAAATACATGCTACAGTCATAAACACTTCACATGCAAGTCCTCTTATTTTTGGTCCCATGAGCTGTTTATTGCAGTGGAGGACTCTCTCTCCTCGGAGATGTTTAGGAAAGAGATTTTATAATTTCTATAAAAATTACTTAACATTTTCAGAATCACTTACATTTTTTACAGCCATCAGAGATATAAAAGTAACCAAGCCAATCCCTATAAGTCCAAGAGGGTGGAAAATGTTCCTTCTTGGACAGACCTTTGAGTGCTGTCTGCTAAAGGGTCTCACTGGTCCTGACTTAGCACAGCAGAGAGTACTCACATGCTTTCTTCCTTGGCAATCCACCCCAGGTTTTAATGAGCAATGTTCACAGGCTCTTCTTAACCTGCTGACTGAGGAATCTGCTCAGAGAAGGCAGAGTTTGTGTTCATAGAGATATAGCAAAGCTAACCTGCTGTACCTGCCTCTCCATGAGTATCTCTTGGAAGCACCTAATTCTATCATAGCTTTGCCATTGTGGAGAGACAAATCAGTGTCAGCTGCCCACATACCTGGATGTTCTGTCCATCATGACCTGTTTTCTTTCTGTTCTTTTTTTCTTTTACAGGCATTCTTTTATGGCCTCTTGTTAGTGCACATTAAAGTGCAGAGACCTGTTATATGTTGTCTGTACATTATAACAAAGCTACAGAAGGCTAAAAGGGGTCTCAGGCACCCAGAGCAGCTTTTTCATGGTCAGGTGATCGAGAGGAAAGGATGTTGCTGGAAGTACTTTTGACACTGTCAAAAGTTGTCTTTTGGTCAAAACATTTGGCCTGATTTTAGGACTCTTAATCACTTAGCTCCATTTCTCTCAGAGACCATGCCCATGGTCATCATCTACAGGAGGTTCTTTCAGCTTCAGATCATGTTCAAGCCAAAGCACTTTTCTGCTTTCCAAACCCAGCAGCAAAAATCAAATCAAGCCAAGTTTAATCCATCCATCCCTTCCTGGATAGAGGGAACAGCAGTGGAGGGGTCCTGGGGCACATCTCTCAGCATGATACAGATCTTTGCCTGCAGCCCTCCTGCAAAAAAATAACCCTTCCCCCTTCAAAACCCTTCAAAAGACCTATTCCTTGTGATAGTAAAAAAGCACTGATTACTATTAAAAACCCAAACCCTACAGGAAAGGAGGGAAGGGGAGTTTATGGCCATTGACCTTTTAACTCAGGTAGGTTTATAAAGAGCTGTCTTTCTGTTGCACCACTGGGATTGTACAAGTTTCTTGGCCATGAATGGGAGCTTTGTAGGATTCTACTGTGTGGTCATTCACGGGCAATCTGTTGGTCTTTTTAGAGACATTAAATAAAAAAAGAAAACCTATCTGAAATACAGGAGGAGGGGGGCAGGCTGAGTATCAGCTAGCGGCCCAATCAATGAGCGAATGTGTTTGGGTCTCCTCCCGGAAGAGAAAGCTTGTTTTAGGAATTTAGCCTGGCACTCACAGGGTTCTGTTTGTATAGCCCTTTCATTTTAAAAAATACAGGCAGGCAAGTAAGAAGAGATGGCTTGGAGCAGGCATGGGGAGAAGAGACAGAGAGGGAAGGGAAAGGGGAACTGAGCAGGGAAAGAAAGGAACAACTGTTAGAATGGAGAAGAGGGCAACAGTAAGGATGAAGACAGAACCAATGGTATGGTCTCGTTCTGTGGGCACCACATGGCTCTCCAGATGATGGAAAGTCACTCCCTGGGGTGGAGTAGTAGCCCCAGGGTTAGGAGAACCCTGGTCCATGTACCAACAGCTTAGGCTGAACATCCAGACACCAAAACTCCATCAACAAACATCCTTCATGAGGAATGGCAAGATGTGGAATAAAATCCAGGTTTTTGCTGATTGTGTAAGAACAAAGCACGGTGGGGCATTGGGCAGGATTGGGATGACTGGACTCTAGCACACTGTAGACACATGGGGTGAATACCTTCCAAATTTCCCTGGTACCTGATGGAAGAAGGGCACTAACTCTGCACTAGCAGCCTCCAATAAAGCTGCCTCGCCAATCCAGCCAGCAGCTTTGCTTGGACACTGTGCTTTCCCTTTCAAGTTGTTGCTATGAAAAACTGAAACAACTCCCCCCATTTTTCAGTGGTGAGGGAAAACTGCTCTCATGTAGCACGAAAAAACACTCCTGGCTCCTTATATGACCAAGGCAATGTAAATGCCAGGCTCAACCATTGGTTAAGCTCATTTTCTCCATGTATGTGTGCTTTTATACATATATAATATGGATATATAAATCTTTACCTGACTCATCAAAATGTTGGTCTGTGTAATTTTCAATTTGCAACATGCAGTTTGTAAAATTCTCTGCATCACTCTGTAACAATAAAAAAGGCTCTCACCTGTGCTGGCCTATCTCTGTTGGTAGCCCTTGCTATCTATGATCTATTGGCTTTTCCTCCTCAAGAAAATGAGAGAGTTAATCTGTGAATAGTTACTAAGAACATTTAAGGATAAAATAAGTATGTAGCCTGGGGATAAGAAACGTTCACTGTTCTTCACTGGTGCTCTCAAAGAGCTTAAAGAAAATATCTCCCACCAGCTGGTCTACAAAGTGTGTGACTTGTACATTTGTAAACCTGGAAAGTCAACAACCATATATGATGTTAATATTTGCCAGCCAGAACCCACAAGTCATATACAGAGACCTTTGCTCTGTCCTTGCTAAGTTGAGGACTGGACTTTAGTTGTGACTGGCTGGAGGGAAAAAAATTGCCTTGTGAAGGAAAACTTTCCATTAGCATAAAGCCAAAAGCATCAGCCAGTGAACCAGCTGGACGTGCCTTTACACCAGGGCACTTCAGGGGCAAGAAGGAGGGGACTTGGAGGTGTCCCACTACACATGCAGATAGTCCCTAAATTAGAGCAGCCCCTGAGCTGGCCAACAAGTGGTGGAGAGCCTGGGCTGGATATTAGTAGCTGTGAGTCTCTGTACCCACAGTATTGAGACTGTGATGCCTGCTTTGGGAAAATGATGGCTCTTCGTGCCTGAGGAGCTCTGAGGAGGAACAGGGAGGAGATAAGTCAAATCCTCTGCATCCTGCTGCTCTTCTAGGCCTGGGGCTGTGTGTCCTTCCTGAAATGCTTAATTCCTAGGTATACATTGGGGAAATGCTGGTGTCTTTTTCAGAGCTGAACCAGAGGCCAAAGCAAACCAGGGTTTGCTATCAATGACTCCATTGAGGGCTGGGGCAGGCAGAGCACACAGCTGCAGGGCATGGATGCTGAAATGAGGGGGCCTGCCCAGTCTGTGGATCTGCAGGGCAACAAAGTATTGGGAGGGAGGATGGGGGTGTGGAGAAGGATGGAGAGGTTGCCACTGGAAGTGTGGAAATTGCACAGATTTGGAGTTTCCACTCCAAAGTTCTTATAAGGTGCGAATTTTGGCAGCGCTTTGTGGCTTCCATGGTAACCTGAGGAGGTTGGAGCCAGGATGTCTGGGGAGAAAGATGGCAGTGGTGTGTTTTAGAGTCCTGGTAGCTGTCCCCTCATTCGTGAACAGGGAGTCTCTGGCATGATGCAGCACACAGGGAAACACCAGAGACCTTGCCAAGATTGTCTGCCCCCGAGCCATGGATGGTTCAGCCCTGGGTGCAGTGCTGCCTTCAGCATCACCTTTTACCCCTGCTCACAGAGTTCACCAGCAGAAACACCTCTGTGACCAGCCAACAGCTTCTGACAGCTGCACACACACACAGAGGTCAGCACTTCATTCCTCTCCTGGCTGCCTGGCTGGGCAGCAAAGCAGCAGGACAAAAGTAGAGGCAGGTGATTTTGATATCAAATCCCTACTCCTCTCCTGCTTAGATAATGGCTCTGAAACTCATGTACATTAAATAATTATCTAAATATCCCAGCCCCAGACTTCCATGGTGCAGAATCTCCCCTGACCCTCCAGCCAAGAGCTCTGTTCCCAGAGGAAGGGAAGACAGAGAGATGTGCACAAGAGGTAGGAACAAGGTCCTGTCAGGTCAATGTGCCTGGCTGCAAGGATAATAATCAAAGCAATAGGGATCTCTGGAGGAAGGAGGCTCAGCAGGATCATCCCTGATGCAGATACAGGCTGCAGGCACCCAACAGTCACATCTCTGCCATGAGAGCTGAACAAGCTCATCTGACTTTTCCTCTGCTTCCCCCCCTGCCCCCCCTCAAAAAAAAAGAACAACCCAAAAAAACTAACAAAAGAGAGGACCAGGAGGAGACTGTACTTGATGTTGGGCAAGAGGATAGGCTGGCCAGGAGACGAGTACAGATCCTGCACTAACCACCCATCACCTAATGAGTGTTGTCCAGTGTCTCAAGGCAGGGGTGCTGCTCAGAGCACATCAGCACATGCTGCTCTGTAAAGAAAGCTCTGGGTCCTCTTTCCAGCACCTTCTGGAGTTTATGTCTTTAAAAAGAACGAACACACAGTTGTTTCTGAATGGTCAGATCACTGAGATAATGATTGCTATGGACAGTGTGAACAGGTGAGGTGTGAGCTTGAAGGACTGTGCCCAAGGAAGGTTAAGAATACCCCAGCTTTCCCCAGCCCTGACATGATGGGGCAGACCTGGGAACAGAAACATCCTCCATTTGTACTGAGGCTTGAAAGATGCTTATGCTACTTGAAGAGCAATCCTTCAGGGCTCTCTTGCTGCTCTCCTAGCATGGTGACAGGTCTCAGTGCCCAAGTTTCAGCCCTGTGTGTTGCCCTGCAGCTGGCTGGGTGGTGAGAGGAGTCTGTGCTGTGCAGACAAGCTCAGACTGGCCTGGGGAAGGCACAGAGGGGCTTGCATTGCTGGGACAAACACAGCATACTTTGGGACAGAGCACAGCCCAGACTATGGCTCATCCCAAAGCTTGGCCAGCCCAGTGAAAGCTGGAAAGGGCCCTGGGATGACAGAAGGAGTTCTCAACTCTTCCTCTGACTACAGCTTTTGTGAGTCAGGTTGTGTTTGCATAAACTGGACCTGGTTGCTAGCTGCAGGATTTCCTGCCCATAACCACCATGCCTTTAAAAACTT
Organism: Buphagus erythrorhynchus; assembly: GCA_013400855.1. Lineage (NCBI taxonomy): Eukaryota > Metazoa > Chordata > Aves > Passeriformes > Sturnidae > Buphagus > Buphagus erythrorhynchus. The sequence goes on along the minus strand of VZTT01043418.1, from coordinate 11,072 downwards.
TGAGCTGTGCCATTATAGAAATTATTATGGTGACTCCACCTCTACCTTACTGCAGACACATTCTGGATGGAGCAGTCAGTGTGTGATAACATTAAGAGAATAAGATTATTTGGGCAATTTTTCTTCTTTTGACAGCACTTGAACTATGACAGGCTCCAGTAGGAGCAATTACTGGCAGAATGGACATGGAAAGGGTGATTTTTAAAGCAAATATTGGAGAGGTGTTTGGAGTGAGGGATTGAGAAATAAATTTGACCCATCAGAGCAAGCAATGCTAGCTTTGTCACCACAGAGGTCCTACAGTCCCAAACCTGGGGAGAGAAGGAGCTCAAGAACTCATTTTGAATAAACACACACTGTGCAGAAAGATGTGTTTTCTTCTCAAGCAATGAGCAAGCAAAAAGGCAAAAGACTTCAGCAACCCCCTGGCTGACAGGTTTCTCCCCATTTTGATTGACTGAGGGGAAGATATTGGCCAACATGCCTTACCCAAACTGTGAGTGTGCCAGGATGTTCTAAAGTTCTGCCCATATTCATAGCCTGACTCATCCTGCAGGAGCCTATTGGGTGGAGAGTGTCCCCTCTGCAGCCTCCATGGCATGGCCAAGACTTACAGGAGCCTTTGAGTAAGGCCATGGCAGGCACTTTATGGAAGAATCCTTGACCTTCAGAGCCTGCAGTTGTCTCGAGACAGAAAGCCTCATTCCACCCTGCCTTACCCACATCTTTGCCTTTCCCACACAGTGGAGGTCAGAAGATGTGCCATAAATCCCCTCTCCCCATCAGGGCTGCAAAACTTGCTTTAGGGCACGTTGGCATTGCTGTGCCAGGTTCAGATTTTCTTACACAGCTCAGATTCACCTGCCAGACCTTCCCTGGGACAAGGGACAATCTCTCCAGAGCCCATCAGGGGTGAGAGCTGGCACTCCACCTTCTTACAGTAGGAAAGCACAGCTGCCAGAGGACTGAGCACTGAGAAAGGCAGGATGGTCTTGGAGGGAAAAAAAAAAAAAAAGCCATGTTGGACATTTATGCTTTTGGAAAAGAAATGTCAGAGCAACAAAAGAAAATCCAGATGTGCTGCATTTGCAAGGTAACAGGCTAATAGGAGACAGCCCCACCTGATTTCTAGCAGCTTAGTATTAAATANAAGAATTGTAAGCACAGGAAGAGACCATATATTCTTCTTTATTTGTACTGCTATGGTAAGAGTCTCAATATAATATAATATAATATAATATAATATAATATAATATAATATAATATAATATAATATAAATATTAGTATATATTTCTAGCTGCTTAGTAGCAGCTTAGTAAACTCTTGCAGTTTGTTGACTCAGGATTTTCTCATTATTGGCTCATCTTCAGGAGAAAATATTATTCTTGCTCGGCATTTGATTTTCTTTCAGAAATACTGTTTTTATCACTACTCTTTCAGCAAGTTTTCCTAAGAAGAAACTGGAGACTTTCAAGCTCAGCTGGAGTTCTGCCACAGTCTTCTACAAGGACACAGACTTGGTGTAACCCAAGGGGCTGAGAGCAGGGCTGAAGGCAGCAGCATCTCTCTCTGCAGGTGCTCTCCTCCCCTGCAGCAGCTGAGATCAGAGCAGTGCAGAGTCACTGTCACACTTACATCAGGCACTGCCATCTGTCATGAGAGGGCTGGAGGGGTACTGGACTTTAAAGGCAGGCATGGGATGTAGGATTAATCCAAAAACCCTCCTGGTAAAGGGCAGTGGAGAGAGAGAAGCCACTCTGGGATGGGGAGCTCACCAAACAGGCAGATGTGCATTTCCCTGCTCACTTATTCCCTGATAGAAGTCTTTGGATTCCCAGTTTGTTTTAATGAGGTAGGTCTAGAGAGGCCTACATGGAGCACCTAACAGCCAGCACATTTTGCAGCTGTCTGCCCTAGTGGGGGATCCAGCTTCTTCCCAGTTAGACTCAGACCCCCACACCTGGCAGGTCAAGGGATGCTGAGCTACAACTGCTGCTTTGTCAGCAGAAGCATTCCCACCCTGCTGTCCCTGGGGCTGTTACACCATGGGCACAGCAAACTTGCTGCTGAGCTGAGCCACAGGAAGGCACATGCATGCAAATTCCTCTCATTCCTGCAGCCTGCTTTCCCCCACTAAGCATAAAACCAGCCCAGCTTCCTGCCTGTGCAACGCTGAGGAAAGCTCATATCCAGCAGGACAAATCTGGAGTGAAGTGGGTTTCAGCAGCCCCAGCATAAGCTGAGGAAACAAAATGAATTTCAGACATTTCTGGAATTTCAGCTACTTCATCAAGCAGCCACAGGTGCTCAGTACTAAGGGCTGGCAGGAGGAAAGCTGATAGCTCAGCACAGGAGAAACAGAGGTGGAAAGGCCAAGGGCAGGCTGGTCCCATCCCAGTGCCAGCTGCAGCCTCCTGCCCCCCTTATTGCCACCCTGCCAGCACCTCAGGGCTCTGCCACATCCCTCTGAAACACTGAAGGGGACCAAGTAGGAAGAGACAATTGTCCCTGACTGATAACACAGCATTTCTCAGAGACCTCCTCATAGCCAAGCTTTAAATTTTGCACTTGGGGCCATCTGAGCCCAAGGCAGATGCTGGCTGAGACCCCCTGGCAGACTGGGACTGGGACTGGAGCCACCTGTGTGTGACAGCAGGCATGAAAGCTTGGTGGCTCATCACAGGAGATATTTCTCTAAGGGGTGGAACAGGCTAAAAAAAAAAATTAGATCAATCCTCTTCAAGATTTTCAGTAGTGTAATAAAAGTGGCTGTGTCCTGGATGCCAGGGAGGTCTGAGGGAGGGGGAAGAGAGGGTGAAAGTGAATTAAATGAGCCTTTCAGAAGCAAAGAGAGCACTTAATCTTCTCTAGCCCATTGAGTGCAGATGCTGTTGAAGCCTCCCTGCCATGATAGCCAGCAGAGCTCACCCATATTGTCTTCTGACAGTCCCAGGGAAGGGCTGAGCTGGCAGAGAGGAGCAGGGCAGGAGGGGAAGGGTGTGTGCTGGCTCCAGAAACAGGAGCCAGTTTATACATGCAGGATGAAACCAGGAGCACCCCGTGTCCAGGAGCACTGGGATAGTGTGTACCTCACCTAGGGATGAACAAAGTATTTATTTCAGAGCTCCTGTACTTCTGTGACAGGTTCATCCCCCTGTGAGAGATGTCAGCTGCAAGGTGGGGTGAGGTGGTGGGGGGAGCATGAGGCTGTGAATTAAAAGCATGGAAAAGTCACCTTCACATGTGCTCACCAATGATGCCAGAAGGGAACCCAAGCCTGGAAGGTGGGTCAGGGTACAACTGGGAAAAACAGGCAGATGCTTCTTAAAATTCACTTAAAATTGCACTGGAGGCAGCTCCAGCTTTCTACAGGACAGAGGACTGGGCAGAGCAGCTCTTATCCCAAGCCCTTACCTGAGCATGCCCATCCCAGCACCAGGGTTCAATAGGAACAGGCTCATCAGGTGCCTCTTCCTTTTGTGTGAGGATTTAGGTGACAGGGGAGGGAAGATAATTTTTGTCAATTTTGGTATACAGCCAACAGTACCTGTAGAGCCAGGGAACATCGTGCTGAAGTGCTGTGGAGACGAGGAGGGTAATAGGAATGACTAAAAATAAAAATCTTTGGATTCTAAGAACTTAAAAGAAAGATATTTTTTAAACACTTAGTAGCTGCAGCTGGGGGTCAGTAATGCTGCCAACCTGAGGCCGTGTGAACTAAGAACGTTAATTGAGCCTCCTGGGTATGTAAGCCTCTTATCTACTTACACACTGTGCTTTATCTGAGCGGGAAAAAAATGAGATTATTAGCTACTTTTAATGAACAGCAGTAGGATGTGCATGTTCACTACTCTTTGCTTTCCTCTCTCTCTGCTTTTCTTTATAACTATTAGCTTTTTAGCATACGAGCCAGGACTTCAAAAGGGGTGTAGGTGTCAGAGGAAGGGAGATGGCTCCTATTCATCTTTTTGGGGCTGAAGGTGTTCTCAAAGCTTCTGCTCTGCTCCTTAATCCTACAGGTGCTTCTCAGTTTCTCAGATCTGATAACTCAAAGGTGTGGGGCTCCCCCTGCCTTGCTTAAGTGACTCTGTTTAGCAGGGCAGCCTTTGAAGCTGCTGTCCTTGGCACCTCATGGTGCCTGTGCTCTGCCTGGGGTGCACAGACAGTGTGCAAGGGCCAGAGCTCCTGGCAGGCACAGGGACCTCGAAGATGGAGGTGGAGGGTGGAGTTACACTTGGGGTGATTTAAACACCAACTTAGAGGCCGTGGAAGAGTCTCTGTAAAACCCAAGTTTTTATTCTGGAGGATAGCAGACACTGCTCTGGATTGTGCTCATGGTTTGGGGGTTAGGCTTGGCTGCACAGGCCTGGCTGGAGTTTCCCACACTTTCACTCTGTTTTTAGGATCTGAGGAGACAGATCAGTGTGAAACCAGCACCGTGCTGGTGCCATCCCCTGCTGCCCTCTGCCTCCTGCCACCAACAGAGTGGGGGGACATGCTGGCCCATGAATCCCAAGGGCCTTGTGCCTGGAAGGGAAGCTGATATGGAAGAGCCTATCTGCAGGAGCAGATTAAACCCTTGGTGTGCAGTTTCCCAAGGCAGACTGGCTCCAGCAAGGGGCTCGAGGGAGCCCTGCCCTCCCTCCTGTCGCCAGCCCTGCCTGTCACCCTGCCCTGCTGTGCCTCTGACGTGATCCCTGCTCTGGCTGTCCTTCTGATCTGAGGGTGACTTCTACCAGCTGCTGCCTTTTTCTTTAATGTCTCAGAGAACTGTGTTTGCTTTTCAGATTCACTTTCCTGATTGTTTTGAAAGACAGATGCCCTCTGCTCCCACTCCCGTTAAAAGCCATGGCTTTTCTTGCTTCTAGTGGGCTGTAAACATCTTTCCTGTTACAAATGTGCCCTTTCAGCTGCTCTCTGGCTCTAAGCAGTGTTATTTTTCTCTTTCTCTTTGTAAGCTGATTCTTGTTTATTACCCTCTTATCCATAAGTTGCTAAGGCAGGCAAGCAGAGATGGGGTAATTTCCCCACTTCTAAGCTCCACTTCCTAACTAAAATTACACCTGCATCTACCACTAACATTAAGGATGCTGTACTTGAGAGAGGATTCAGGCCAGGATGAGCATTTGAGTGCTGCAGGGCTTTCTCCTTGCCCTCTTGTTGTGTTTGTACCTGCAGGCTATCAGGAGCTTCAGCTGTGGGGAATTCACAGTGGTCTGTGGCTTGGTCCAAATAATTTCTAAGCAAGGGCAGGGTGAGAGGGAGGAGAAAAGCAGGTCCCAAAGCAGGGCTTTATAATTCTCCCTCCTCATATCTAGACTAAATCCAAGGAACTGGTCAGTCCCTCTCCCTGCAAGAGCCAAGCACAAAATAAGGATGGAGCTTGAGGCAGGGGCAGGCACCTTGCAGCTCTGATTCCTTGTCCTCATCCTGCCCTAAGAGGCTGATTCTTCTCCAAATGCTTCCACAAACTTTCAGCTCCATTCTCAGCTTGCGTTTTCAAAACTGCCTCCCCCACTGCACCTGAGGGCTCATCTTACATCCTCCTTGTACATCTCATTTCTTGTCCCAGCTTAGCTGCTTCTGCCCATAAGAAGCATGAATGGGGGGAAAACCCCGTAATCGAGAACCTCAAAGTGGTTTGCAAAGCTTTTCTGTCCCTACTGTGCTGCTGCTTGTTCTGGTGGTGAGAAAACCGAGTCAGGGAACAGTGATGGGGTCATGAGCATTTCAGGTGTCAGGTGCCTGGGAGCACCAGAGCAGAACCAGTTTGCAGGATCCCCAGTGCACAGCCCACTCTTCCCACTGCTCTGCCTCACCCCCCTAACGAGCCCTGCAGTATAAAACAGGCTGTGGTTGCTTTGTACTGGAGCCCAACAGTGCCAGCCCCGGGATGGTGACGATGGTTCAGCTGGAGGGGCCACGAAGAGGAGAGGGAGCTTTAAAAATGCTGCAGGGCTTGGCATGAGGCAAAGAAATGCAGTGGGGAGAAGGCTGTCTTCCAAACTTATATATATTATTAAAAAAAAAAAAAAAAAAAAAAAAAAAAAAAAAAAAAAAAAAAAAAAAAAAAAAAAAAAAAAAAAAAAAAAAAAAAGAGGAAAAAACCCCAAGAGCTGGAGCTCAAAAGGCAGCTTGAGGAACGGAGCTGCTGGAGTTTTCCGAGAAGGCTCCCAAGATGCACAATGGGAACATCTGTGCCTCGGCTGGCGCCTTGGAAGGGTCTCAGGCCGCAGAGCAGGGCTGGCGTCAGCCGGCTGCAGCCCTGCCTTGGTGCCTCCCTCTCCCCAGAGCTTTGCCTCGGCTCCTGCAGCTGCCCCTCTTGCCTCTCAGCGAGCTGTAAATCCCCTTTCCCACCTCTGCTCCTCTGCCACGGGCTCTGCGGGTTCCGAGCAGCCGAGAATCCCGCAGCAGGAGCAGGGGAGAAGGAGGTTTGGCCCTGGGAACAACTGCCCTCTGTGCTGCCTGTGAAAGGCAGTTTCATAAGGCTCTTGCTCAAAACCCCTTATTGGGACCTGCTGAGTGGGTCAGCCCCACTGTGGGGACAGAGACACAGCCCAAACTGGTGCACACACACACACACACAGTGTCTTGGCTTTGGCAGTGCTGTTCTCCTGCTTTTGGGGGTGCAGGCAGTTCTCTCTGCCTTCATGCCTTGTGCCTGCTCCTGGTGAGGGAGTGGGTAAGTAAAAAAAATCCTGGTGGGAGGCTGGCAGAGCCCCATAGGCTCCCAGTGCAGCAATTCCCATGAGCAAAGCTTTTGGGAAGTGAAATGGGCCCCCTGGGGGAGGCAACAGAGACTTGAGAGGCAAGTCCGAGGGGAAAACTCCCTCCACTTAAATTCTCATCAGCTGCTCCATCTTCTCTCTCCCCACAGCTACTGCCCCTGTCCCCTCCTGGTGGTCCCCGCAAAGCTCAGTGCTTGACTGGTGCCAACAAAAGAGGTTTGAGAGGACGCAGAGCCCACCTGAGACTTGGTTCTCTGCAGGAAATTTTCTCTCCTGAGTGAGAAGTAAATGTGGAAAACGCAGCTATGTTCAATGTACCATGGTATACAAAGCACTTCCCTCACAAGGGGGTAACCCAAGTTTACACAAAGGTAAATTTTGGATATGACAGGGGTGTGTACCTGTACTGAGATGTTTTTCCTGACACTGGACATAACTGCAAAATTTGGGGTTTTATTTGCAGGATTGGAGGCAGTGGGTTGTCAGGTCCCCAGGCAGAAAGGGTGAAGGTGATGGTTTCTGAGGGTGGGATTTGCCAGGGAGGAAGGTGCCATTCCTAGATGTAACATGACCATACATTGTCCAAGGCAGGAGCATCATTCGATTGTTGGGGGGCAGCTCCCATGGAGGAGCCTGGGACTGAATTCCCAATTTAATGGGTTGGTTTGGTCAAGATTTCCTCCACTGAGAGGGCCCTAAAAGACCAAAAAGAGGCTCTGTAGGCAGTTGTTTGGTTCATGTGCTCATTCTCTACATTCATCCCCAAAATAAGAGATGCTAAGGAGGACTCTGAGTGCTGTTTTGCCCTGTTTTTATAGCTGCTTTATGCCAGAGGCCAAGAGGACCATTCCTGCCTCCTGCTGACATTAGCTCCTCAAGACTCATTGGCAAGGTGTATCCCTCCAGGACATTTAGGCTTCTTATGCTGAAGGCAAACATAATTTCTTCTCCATTATTTCCAGCTTGATCTTCCCAGTACCAAAAAAAAAACCCTAAAAAAAACAACAATATAAAAATAAGGATAAAAACTTGGCACAGTTCCTGGCCTTTGTTGCTCCAGCCCTGATGTCTGGATGGCTCTGCAGGACCTGGAGCAGTGTGAGTCCCTGTGAATGGACAGCACTCAAGGTTTGCCTGGGGCAGGGCAGAGATGAGCAGAGATGAGAAACCATTTTTGGAGAAAATTTTTCACCCTCAACTGCACATTAATACCATCTTAAAATGACAACAAGTGCTGCTCTGTGTAGCTCTGGCTTTGATGCTTTCCATCACTCAGCTATTTTAGGAGAGCAGAAGATTAACAGGGACTCTGGCTTGTCCCACAGTGCCACCACAGAGTGGCCTTGTGTGATTTGGCCCCTGGAAGTTGCCACTCATGGCTGGGATCCCCATTTTATAAAGGCAGGAGTGGTTTCCAATAAAAGGGAGAAGTCTCCATCCTGGCCAGGTGAAGGCCAAATGCAAACAGACCCCAGTGCTGCCCTGGAGCATCTCTGGCTGTTCCTGCCCTGGGTCCATGGGTGGTCCTGCATCCCTGTCCCACCACATCCTCCTGCCCATGGCAGGGCTCTTCCCTAACAGACACAGCTAATGTTACTTTATGCCCCTGGTTTTACATTCCTAAATGAATTCCTACCCTCTGAGTAACACTAATGGGTGTTAGCTTGTCTTCCTCCTCTTTCCCCGTCTGGTGCTCAGGAACTACAGCTGTACATGTTTTTTGTGATAGTTAATGGGTGGTTAGTCACTATTTTACCCAAATGCATTCACGATGGAATTGCCTCTGTCCATTTCCTCCTCCTGTTTTGGGACTGTCACTATAACAGCAGTAGAATTTTAAAATCCTAATGGATTCAGGAAGACCTGGGGTATGGGAGAGAGGTCAGTGCTTGCAGTGAGTTATCAGACCTCAAAGACCCCAAAACACTCAGGGATTTACTGAGTGATATAAGTGGCCTTCATGCTGCCTTCGTGCTTATGAGCTTCCTAAATACATCCTGGGAACCCGGGCAGAGCCGGGCCCCCTCCCATCCCAATCCATCCCATCCCATCCCAGCCTGCGAGGGGATAATTCAGGAACCAGCAGCCCGAGGGCACCACCTAGTGAACAGCCGGGACTGCAAAAACCTGAAATGGGCAGAAATTGAGAGAAAATTGGAAATGGGGGCTCCCCGGGGGTCACTTCATGGGATTGAGGAGTCATGATTTGTGCTTTCCCTCTCCTCCTGTTATTTTTTAATTTTTTCCATCAGGCTCTCCCAGGGAAGAGCCTTCACCACACTGCACCCTTTGTGGAGGGATATTGGCCTGGAGCATACCACACTTGCTGCTCTGCACCGGCCACTGGAAAGATGATGGCATTATGTTTTCTTGTTTGGCAAGGAAAAAAGAAAAAAGGGTTATTTCTAATGCTTTGTGAGGGGACACAACTGTGCAGGAGTGGAGTGGGGAAGGCAGCTCTGTTGTGGGGCAGGTCTGAGCTGGAGCCATGGGCTGTTCTTTCAGCTCAGATGAAACTTCCCTTTAAGAAGAAAATTTAAAAAGCACCACAAGTGCTCCAACATTTCCCCATCATCCCCTGGGTGAGCTGAGAGGGCAAAAGGAGAGGCTGAAAGACCACAGATTTGGTGTACAGCTTCAAGGTCCCTGAAATGATGCAGTAAATGGGGATGAAGGAGACACCACACCACACTGCTGCTGTCCCCAGTGCCAGTGGGCTGAGCTGGTCCTCTCCCCACATTGCCTTACTGGGAATTGCACATCTTTCAGGAGAAAGCTGTCCTGTAACTTGCTGTTCCCCAAGGAAGATGGATTTCTGCAGCCCAAAAGTGATTCCCTGCCATGATATCTATTGCCATTCTTGCCAGCCTGACTCCTGCAACTTGTCCCTGCTCCCACTGATTCCAGGGCCAGCCCCAGTCCCCCCATCCATAATCAGTGGTTATTTTGTTATCTGGCTTTCAGAGAGGCTGTGGTTAAGGCATGGGCTTATGCTCACACATTCAGACTCACTGTCCTTGGAGCCTTTTTCCTGGGCAGCTGCTGGAGGAGAGAATCCCAGGGCAGGAACAAGGAAAGGTGACATCCCCAAGCAAGACCACAGCAGTGACCAAACCCTCAGCTCCTCCTTCTCCTGGCAGTGCTGGGGAACACCCCACATTCCCCCAGTGCTGCACCCCACAAGTCCCTCCTGATCTAAAGGTGGCCCCTTCAGCAGCTCATGGCCCCCATGGCCAGTTGGCATCCAGCCCCAGCTCACCCTGTGAGTGCAGGGCTGTGGGGTGCCTGTGGTGGGGTGAGCCATTCTGGGGGTGGAGAATGGACGGGGGTTATCCCTGGGGGCTTCTTTGTGTTCTGCTGCAGCAACCCTTGCCATGCACCCAAAGCGTTTGTGGAGCAGGGACAGAGGGGTACAGGGGGACTCAGGTCAGGTCACCCCACCTTGTCCAGCTCACCCTTTGCAGCCCCCTTTGGGGCCAGCTCCCTGGGGAGGATGGAGCTGCTGGGAATTGCCTTTCCCTCTCATATGCGCACAGTCACGACGGTTTGTTAAGTGGCTTGTTTTTCATTAGGAAAAGCCTGTTGCTAGGCCACCCTGTTCCCGGCGTTGGTCGGGAAGGGGTTTGCAGCCAATCCGGGAGGCTGTGCTGGGGTTTGCACACGCACACATCACGCACACCCCTCCTGCAGCCCAGGTGCTAAGCGGCTGCCAGATGTGCCTATTCATTTCCACATCACACCTATCCGCTTCTTCCGGCCAAGCCGCTTATTAGGGCTCCTGAGATTTTAATTTAGAGTTGGCTGCGAGTTTTCTGCCTTCTAATCTACCCTCGGGGAGTAGAGGAGAGGGGTGGGTGGGGGTGCTGATGGGGCAGGGGTGCAGGGAACGTGGGTCCTCCCTCTGCTGTGACTGCTTTGGTCCCTGGTGAAAAGCCCGAGTGAAGCCTCTGCTCTCTGACTGCAAACAGGGTGAATTCGTCCCTCTGTGTCTCCACAGCGAGGGGACAGAGTGCCTCAGGTTAGGGGCTTGCTCCGGGCTGTTATTAGGTACCAGCATTGCTCCACCCCAAGACACTAATGTTGTGGTTTTTAGGGATGTCCTGTCCAACACCAGGTGTTGGTGAGCTCTTTCCAACTCTGTGATTCTGTGATTTGGGTTTTACGTGGCATTTCAACCATAGGTACTGTGATAAGCAGAGCCAGCAGCAAAGCAAGCCAGGTGATTGATCAGGGGATGCTGCTCCCAGCCGTGCTCCCCATGCAAGCTGTCCCTGGCAGCTGGGAGAGGTTCTGGACCATGGTCAGGCACCGGGGATGCAGGGCAGGAGGATCAGACACAATCC
>VZTT01043415.1:1231-25700 GCA_013400855.1 Buphagus erythrorhynchus | reverse complement strand
TCCCCATCCCAGGCTGTAATTCCCCATCCCAGGCTGTAATTCCCCATCCCAGGCTGTAATTAATTCCCAGGCACACTCTGCTGTCATGTTCACATTCACCTGTGAGCAAACTTAACACCCATGACTATAAAGCCTTCACCTACAGCTGAGGTTTAAAATTCCCTGAAAGGCAAACAGCATTGGAAACACTTTCATAATGTGAGGTTGTGGGATAGACACATCAACAAACTATTCAAATGCATCCTGATGTGACTACATTAAAATAAAGGGTAAGATCTATCAATTAGCAGGTCAGGCATTTCCCTTTCAAATTCTACCTCGGAAAAGAAAGTTAAATAGAAGAATAATCATATTACTCTTCCAGAAAAAGCAGTATTTCTGGAAAAGAGAGTGTTTTACTGGTCAGTACTTACCATCACTTTAGATTATGTGAAAAAGTCTTTCAGTGTTACTTTATAGACCTTTTAATAGAATTGTCTACCATTAAAGATAATGCTGCATTACTTTTAGTAAGTGCTTTTCACTTAGCTGTGAGAAACTTAAATACTGAGAGACTTTCAATTTGGGCTTGTTTGCAGACCTCCCTAACATTACACACAGGAAGAGTGAGCCAGGCAAGTAAATGAAAGAGGAGCAGGACATACACATGGAAACACAAGAGTTTGAAGACTTCATTTGACAGCTGCTCAGTATATCAGGAAAATGTGGTCTAGCTCCAGCAGTGGCCTCTGATAATGGATTTTCTGAAGAACAATTTCAATATGACTTTTAAAGCTCTGAGTTGAATTAATGCTGCTTGAAAAGATTGTCTTCCTCTGACACAACTGCATTGTCTCTGCTTTGTGTCCCTGCTGTACTAAACTGACCACAAACTGTGTGACCTCCCCTCCTTTGTCACCAGCAGCTCTGGGTTTCATCTCTCAGACTCTTTCATGTTTTCTTCTGGTAGTAGCAGCACAGAGTTCAAATCAAGATGTAGGAACAGAAAGCAATGTTTGTGCTTTCCCTGCTCATTTTCCCTTTTAACTGATAATCCTAGGTGGAAAAAAAAAATAACTGCTTAAATTTAATTAATGGAGCTGAAAATTTCAGTTAAGAAGTCAACTACAGAATCACAAAAATTAAATTGAAGTAAGTGTGCAGCTCATGACCTTGCCACTGCTGTAAATGAGCAAATGTTCTCATTCTACCAATGCCTGAGTGAAAGCAAAGGTTTAATTGCATTTTTTCTGTGGTACAAGTGGACATATTAAAACTAAGCATGGGGAGAGAAGGGAGTTAATTTGATAAATCTAGGGCTGCAGAAAGGACAGCTGGTACTTTAAAAGCAAAATACTACAGGGTGAGCTTCCCCTCTCCCTCCCTTCCAACTTACTCTTATCAAAGCAGAGCTCTTCCAAGCTTTGTCACCCTTTCCACTGACACTGCTGAGCCACACAAACGTCCATGAGGGCTGTTCAGAGACCCAAACCCAAACACACTGGGGTTTTTTGTGCAGATCCCTTCCCTCCTTCCTCCAAGAGCAAATCCCTTGACCTTCCTGAGAAATTACAAAATTCTGGGGGGAAGGGGTTGAACTAAAACAAAATAAACCAAACAACAGGAATTCTTTTCATGACTGTGTAAGAAAATGTCCCCTGGTTGCAATTACTGTCATGCAGCAGCGTTGAGGAGATGCTGGGACTTCAACCTGCCGTGGCATTGCACGAGAGCCCCTGCAAGTCCCCAGCTTTAATCCAGTTCCACAAGCAGCAATGTCACTTAATCCCTTGGTAAATTGCTTTAAAAAAGATTGCTAAGTATGAAGAGCTCTCCAGCAGTCCAAGATATCAGAGAGTTGCCAACCTCATGAAAGAGAACCCAGAAGTGCCAAACTCAATTTCATCCTGTTCTGCCAGCGTTACACAATCTCCTGGTGTTTTTATCCCTTTCATGATGCTGGCACGCAGTGGAGCAGCAATAACCTTTCCCACAAACACAATTTAAATGGCAGAGATTGTGTAGGTGCAAAAACTTGAACTCAGTGGAAAGCTTTTGCTCGTGCACCTACCCACAAAAACTTCTCCTTAACCCTACTGAGGAATAGTTTAAAAACAATCTGCCACTCTGAACAGTCACCCCACAAAGCCCTCCCTGCCATATATTCAAGGACTGACTATGGAAACTTTTGGGGCTAAAGGGAAATGTAACAGAAATATGAATGTACTAAAGATGCCTCATCCTGTTGTCTCTAAACAATATATCTTAATATATTGGATATTAAGAATAAATTCTTCCCTGTGAGGGTGCTGAGGCCCTGGCACAGGGTGCCCAGAGCAGCTGTGGCTGCCCCTGGATCCCTGGCAGTGCCCAAGGCCAGGCTGGACAGGGCTTGGAGCAGCCTGGGACAGTGGAAGGTGTCCCTGCCCTGAGAATAGATGAATTTTAAGGTCCCTTCCAACTCAAACCATTTGATGATTCTGTGGTATTTGTTAATCACACAGATTTGTTTACTGAAAATTCCTATGCTCTTTTCTCCACATCCCGTCCTGCATTAAGCATCTGGTATATTCTGGGTTTTGGGGTGTTTGTGTTGGGTTGTTTCTTTGGTTTGTTGCTTTTTGTGGGGTTTTATTCCTTACAAACAGATCTCAAATAACTGAAGATTCTTGAATTTAAAATACCAAAAGCCTGATAAAAATTCCAGCCAGCAGCTGCTGTTCCCAAGCAGCACTCAGGAGACAGACCACCACGGGATAGTGGGAGGGAAGGAAACAGCAGGGCAGCAAAATTCATTTGCTTTGCTGCAGTTTGCATGGGAGCTTCCCTTATGCCAGCACCACCTGCAGCTCTGAGCATCATCTGGCAAAGAAAATGAGGTGGGAAAACCACCACAGCCATTTCTCCAGCCAGCACAGGCATGGAGAAGCTGTGGCCATCAGGAGCACAGATCACCTTCCCTCTTACCTGAGCTGCACTTAGGAGAGCCAGGATCTCTTCTGCACTCACACAACAGAGGAATCCAAGCAGCTTTTGCTCCTCAAAGAATCCTCATGCTCAGTGCATTCAAGCAATGCATGATCTTGTAATTTAGGAATTCCTCAGAGGATGTTTGATTGTTCTAGAGGAACACAAGTGACTTTAAAACTTCTTTTAAATTAAACAGCATCAGTTCCCCTCAGAGGATGAGTTAGATATGAGTCTGCTTTACCACACAGAAAGAGATTGCTGTGACCAGTGTTCCCTGGGAGGAAATTCCACAGGTAGTGTAGAAATGGAAAGGTCTCCATTTTCCTAATGTTTCCCACAAATCCAAGTGTCACCATGTTGAAATGCAAAGGGATGTTCCACCTCTAAAATCCACAGAATCATTTAGGTTGGAAAAGACCTCCAAGATGATTGAATCCAACCATCCCCAGCACTGCCACAGCCACCACTGACCCCTGTCCCCAAGTGCCACATCTGCACACCTCTTAAATCCCCCCAGGGATGGGGACTCCACCACTGCCCTGGGCAGCTGTGCCAGAGCTTGACAGCCCTTTCCAAACAAACTTTTCCCAAACCTCCCCAGCACAACTTCAGATCACATTTCTACACGTGAAGAAGCAACAGTGCAAGAGAGAAACAAGCAGCAATAAATAACTGCAGAATGCTCCGAGCTTTGCACACATTGAACTTTCTTTGACAATTTTATACTCATAGCTGTGACCCTGCAAATGGAAGTGCAGATCAAATCCTAATTCTTAATGATTTTTCCAAAGCCTCTAAGCCAGTAAAGCTTTTCTAAACTCAGGAGTCATAAAATCTATTGTTTCGCTGCCCTGAAACACTTAGAGAATTTGTCAATATTCAGAAAAATCACCATTCAAACCTCCTGCAGCTTCAGGCTGGTGGGAAAGCAAAGGGAGGGAATTAGGATCAGTTGGTTCATGTACTGAATCCAAGTGGCAATGAAACTACAATACTCAGCTTCTCAAAATCTAAGGTGTGAGAAATCTGAAGTTTGTCTTAAATCACAAGGCAAACAAGATGTATTTGCAGGATTAACCCTTGGAAGCAAAGAGTATTTGGATGCTTGTGACACTTGGGATTTCCTTCCCTGCCTTTCCCACTTATAAATATGTGCTGCAAGCCTTAGTATTAGAGAAATGTTTCACTGGAAGCACTAAGTACTTCTATATTAGCTAAAAAAAAATTCTAAATTGTTACTTTGGATCCTTTTATTTTCTCCTCACGTTTATCTACATGAAGAATGATACACAGAAGAAGAAACAGCTGCAGTTAAGCAAAGAAAATTTCTTCTCATTCATGGGAATTTTAGTGCTCAGACATCCTCCACAGCAGAGGAGGTCTCATTATGAAGTTAGTCTTCCTATTCCCCAGTGCAACAAGCACAGATCAGTACCACCAGTGCTTTTCCTGACCTGTTTTGCACACAGCAAATCAAGCCAAGCCCTCAAGCTCTGAAGACCTGAGCAGACCCCAAGGCACAGCCAGCAGGAAGGAGAACATTTCTCCCAGCACTGCAGAAAACATCACTGACCTTGATTTCCAGGCTCAGCTGACAGCAGAACAGAGCAAAAGCTCTGCTATCATTAGCACATCAAAATGAGGCAGAAATTAGCACTTCCCAGGTGGAGTTTTTGCTCACCCAAAACTGCTCAGCTGCCCCAGCACCCCCTCCATCACAGCTAAAACCAGGGGATGAGTTACCTCCAGGGGACACACAGCCCATCTCAGGCACATGATGCAGCTCCTGGAAGCAGGGGGACAGAAAGGATGGACAGAACATTTTCTTGCTTTCCTTATTGCCTAACACACAGAAGAGGAGGAAAGCACACTGCAGACAGCTCTGTGCTCTTCTGGTGACAACAGGACCTCCACTCCTTACCCTCACTTGTCTGAATCAAAGAAAAATAAACCCTGAAGAGAAAATAATGCCATTTTGAAACACTAACTTCAAACCAGGTATAGCAATTTTCTGGCAAATTGTTTATTTATTTATGCACCAACTAATATGTACAATTCTACGTGCAAGATGTTTGGACCTGCCTCTTTAACCAATAGGAATTTAACCAATCTGTACTCTAAGCAGTCAATATAGCACTGATAGGGCCTTCACAAAGAAGGCACAGCCCAAGCTGTGAGGAACAAAACTGCTGCCACTGCAGCAACAAGGCAGCAAACAGCAAAAACTCCTTCAAAAACTGGGAAGCAATCTAATCACATCAATGCCAGGTGTATAATTTTTAAACAAAGTAATTCCTGGCACACTCTCTGCAAAAAGAAAACATTAAACTCTGTGTACACATATTCACTGAAAATATGTTTACAGATTCACACACACTTGCAAAAAAAAAGAAAAAATTACATCTGTAGTACTGCCTGGGATGATTTTCAACAAGGTAGGAAATAATCTGTTGCTTACAAATCTAGGATTGCAAATAAGCACAAGATTGGAAACATATATATATTCTGAAGCAAAAATCCTGTAGACAACTACAGCTAAAAATGCAGAAGTAATAACTAGATTTGTTCCAAAGCATGTGGCTGTCAAAGCAGAGCTTTTCTCTACTCATTTAGGTGTCTTTAACCACACATACCCAAAAGTGTAAAGGCAAAATCCTAATGAGACCCACACAGCACTCAACTCAAGGGGTTTGATTTGTGTTATGTTCTGTCTTTTTAAAACATGTTATTAGAGGCAAGCCATAGCTCAGAAATCAAAGCAGCATCAGCAGTCCTGAATTCTAACAAAGGAGTACAAACACTAAACTATGTAAAGAGCTGATAAAACCAGTCCCACTCAGATGAGAAAGTGAAGATCCTTTTGCTCTCTGAAGCCATTGAAAAAATATCAACTTCAAGCAGACTTCACCAGGCTGAAGCTGGGAGTTGAAATGCACAGCATAACCCAGAGCAGAAGTCTCTGGAGATTTCTTTACCTTTTGCCCCAATTTGGCTGATGCCAAATACTAAGGTGGGTCAAGAGGACTTCAGAGAAGCAGCAGCTATGAACAATTTAATCACAGCCTTAACTTTGATGGCCTTAAATAAGGAATCATAGCACAAGACAAGCATTACTTGATCAGGACACCAGAGCCAGGCTGGAGGTCTCTGTGCTGGGAAGATTCAAAAGCCCTTGAGTTATAAATTGCCTGTTCCACACATCCACAACCAGCAATTTCAACCTGAAGTGTGGAGCCAAAATGAACTTTTGGGGCAGTTGGGTAGAAGCCATTGTGTGGATGAGTGTGCCCTGCTCACACCTCCTGCACAGATAAAGTCAAACATCTGAATGGGATGCCAATTAGTGCTTGAATACAGTGCTAATTTGAATGGACATTGGCATAAAAGTATCTTTAGAGCTAGACTTAAACTTATGGAGTTTGGCAAAAAAGCATTTGCCACCTAAGACTTCAAGCCAGGACAGGGCAAATTCCTTTCTTGAATTGAACATGTACAGAAATAGAAGGGCACAAATGCACACCCATGGCTGCTGAGCCAGGAGATTGCTGCCAAAAAAAACGGCCTTAGTGAAAAGGGGTGTTAAAAATAATAAAATAATAAACTTTTGTGAAACAAAGTTAATTAACAGGAGTGAAATGGCATCATTAAAACACTCCAAAACAGCAACAATGGACCAACAGAACCCTGACATGATATTCAGCAGAAATAAACCTTCTGAAGTGTTGTTCCTTTCATCTCCTCACATCCCCAAGACTTCACTAGAGCACCTCCCTATCCCCTCCTGCTGACCTGAGCCAGGCAGAGCAGGACTGATCACAGCTGGGTGCTCAGTAATTTGGTACCTACTACAAAATTTGGTCCTACTCCTGACCAACTTCCCCCTCCACCCCTGCAAAACCTTACCCAAGACTAAATCCTGTTTGGAATTCATCTGAACTTGGTTGCTTGCTTCAAAAAACGATCAGGGAAAAGGAACAGAGAGCAGCTGGTGCAGATAACTTGCCATGGATGCAACGTTTAGGACTGAAAATGCTTTCCATGATTGCTGTCAGCCATCCTTCAGCAGCAGCTGCAGTGCAAACAGGAGTGCAGATCACAGGCTCTGTGTGGATAGGAACCTGCTCTCACACCATGGCAAGTAGGTCACAGAGGACTGATCTGGCCAGCTAAAAATGTCTGCAGAGCTGCTCCAAATTCTCCTAAACCTCAAAAGGCACCACAGAGAAGTGCACAGCTCCCTGCTCGCCCTGCCTGTCCCAGGCTGGCAGTGACTTCTGGCAAAGATTTCTGAGACTGCATAAGAACAAAACAGAGCCATAGTTCTCATTGTCTTGTGGTCTGAAATGGATGGGATTCTGGAGTGTGAAATTGCAAATTGTTTCTACATCTTGCATCCAAAAGATGAGTATGTAGAGGTCTCAGATTTCCCTTTTTCTTTTGGAGGGGTTCTGAGTTTCACAGCACTACATTTCTGGTCCCATAGCTGGCAGTGCCCTCTGTACAGCAGAGCACACTCACCCACCCAGAATTACATCTGAAGAATTTTGCCCTATTATTTGCTTCACATGAACAGGGAGGAGAGAAAAACAGGAAAATTGGACTTTGCTCTCTCTCCCATTCCCTGCAAGCCACTTATCTTTCTAAGAGCTGAGAGAATTCACCAGCTGTATTTCTATGTTCCTGCTAGTAATGAGTAGTTTCCTGTTGTAGAGTCAGTGCTGCTCAGGATTTCTACTATTATGACATAAAAAAGCTCAAATAAACTCTAAGCCAGTGCATCAACAGAATGTGTTTATTGCACCTTGCAAACAAGTTTTTTCCTTTTTCTTTTCTTGTTTTTTTCTTTTTACATTGAAAAAACACCAGTTAAACATGGCTGTTTCCATCAGCTGAAATTGCTTCCTGGTTCCTTTGGTTGGTTTTGGTTTTTTTTTCATGAAGACCTTAGTATAGAAGACAGAAACCCAAAGGATAACACAGAGTTAATGTTCCTGTACCAAAGATCTTGCAAGTTACAACAGATATTGCTTAACGGTTTTGATTTTCATGGTTTCTGATGTGTAAAAGCTGTGACACTGCTGTAATAATTAACTGATGGCATTTCTGACATGCTGCAGGTGTAACTGCCCAGAGCAGGACCCCAAACAACATTCCTGTAACAAACTCATAATAAAGTCATTGGTGCAAGATTTCTCTCTTTGTCTGGCACAAGTTCAGGAAGCACAATTTGAAGGCTGTCCTACAATTTGAACATTCCCTCTCTTCCACAAGTGGCAAACCCTTTCACTTTTCAGACAATGAAATTGTCAGATTAAGAAATTCCTTCTTTGTTCTCACAAAACACAGCTCAAGCTTTCCCCACCTGGAAGGAGCCTGTAACCTCCACTCCACCAGCTTTTCTGCTTTCCAGGCTGGCAGGGATTATTCCCTGCAGGCTCAGCCAGAGCTGGGTGCTGCTGCAGTGCCTGGGAGCACAGGACATGTCCCCACACTGGAATTCCTGTGGCACATGGCACTTTGCATCCTGCATTAGCATCAGCCCCTCCACATTTCCTGCCTTCCCCAGCAGATGCTTTATGCACAGTGACGTTCTGCCTAAAGTCTGCTCCAGGGGAATGACTACTATGGGATGGATTTCCAAAGACAAGTTTCACAAGTAGGTCAAAGGCAGGCACAGCTCTCCCCTTCCACAGGCAGTGCTGCTCCTGCAGACACCGGAGCTGCAGAGTCCAGGTGGTGGGAGCAAAGGTGGAGTGGGCAGCTTGCAGTGAAGGAAGAGCACAGATCCCAGGGTATGTGCACATCAACCATCACACAGGCAGTGGAACAGGCAGCACTCCCCTCCCCTGCCATCACTGCTGGCAGCAGAGTCCCTGCTCCACCCCTGGGGATGCTGACAGCCACATCTCAGCATCCCGCTTACCTGAGCCCCAGCTGAGCTCCTCCGGTGGCACAGTGACACGGGGGAGGGACAGGAGCAGCAGCACCGCTGATATTGCACATGCTTGAAGTAGAATTTTTGTGAGAAAACACATGGTTTTCTCCCTGACAGCGTGAAAGGCCCACAGGGAACATTTAGCTGTTGTAGAGGCTTGCTCCTTTCATCAAACACAGGCTCCAGTGTGCAGTTTCCTTCCCTCCACCCAGGATGGGAGAGCACAAACAGGAGCAAAACCTGCTCCTGGGAAAGTCACACAACCAGAAGAGAATTTGCACAGAGTTCCTGGCACTCACATCCATCCAGCCTGCAAAAACCGAGAGGAGGGGACCAATTTCCCAATAGCTTAATACTAACCTACATTCTGAATACTCTGTTGTGACACTGGATGTCTCATGATCAGAATTAATCACAAGGCAAAGGAAGTAGAAGGCAGCAAAAATATGCATCCAACATAACACTCTGAAGGTCCCAAAGATGTACCAGATCCAGCTGCACATTGGGAAGGACAAACTCACCTTGGTTCTAGGAAAGGGAGGATGTGTTCTGTCCCAGCTGAGGACCTGGGATAAGAACTGCAAACATTTCTCTGGATTGTGCTGGCAAACCTGTTTCAAGACATCAGACTGAGACAAAGCACCTCAGGTCACCTGTCAGGCTACTGTCCTGTAAACCTTACAGAGGGGTAGAATTTGTGAACAAGCCATTTTCTTAATCTTTGACCTCTCATTTCACAAGGTGACCCAACCTTTTATTCTTCATAATGCCTTTCTTAAGTCTGTCTGCATATCCTGCATGTCCATCACACCTACAGAGAGGACAAAGCTTCTCAGGCAGCAGACCTCAACTGGTCAGCCAGAAGACTCATGCTTGTTGCCCAGATCCAAATTAAAAAGCAGGAAAATTCTGAGATGCCACCAAGAGAGATCTGCAAAGCTGCACTGTCAGGTGTGAGAAAACATCTCAGCCCCCTGCCAGAACAATGTCACTCACTGCAGACCTGTGAAAATTGTGCATATGGGGTGGCAGCAGGAGCCACATTTGGGGTTTGGTGTCTGCTGCAAGCAGAGGGAACGTGTACCTCAGCAGGTATTGTGAAAGCAGCTAGGAATGAAGAATGGTGGCACTTTCCTCACCTATAGTGTAGCTGTGTTTTCAACCATGTGGGTGGGGAAGGCACGTTCTACTGTAACCATAGCTGTTCCTAAACAAAGAGCATTCCTGTAAACTCGAGGAATCCATTACAAAGCACAGAAAAGTATTTTTACACACAGAGTCTAATAACATGTTTTGTCAATTAGCTCAGTCACTGTTCAAAGGAGTAACCATCCTACCCTCTTCCCCTTCTTTCCTCCCATGAAATAGAAAAAGCAGCAGTTTTAGAAGTAGTTCTTAAACACAATTAGCATTTATTATAACTTCCCAGGTACAACCTACGCTTATCTCCCAACTGCACGATGAGAGATCTCTTTGAGGGGTTATGATAAAAGTAGTTATTTCATAGCTGATCTCCACACACTGTTTTAACAAGCCTGCCCATTTCCAGAAAATCCTGTCACCCTATAATCTTCAGAAAGATTAAAGGTACATAACACTGCTTTAAAAACCCATATTGCTTAAGGTCTCTTATTACTCAGGTTTTCCCTAAACTCGCTGTTCATTATTTCTCAGCCAAGAATTGAAATGAATTTGCTGTAATGCCACCAAGATGTCACTTTTAACAGGCAGCAATGGCTGCATTTCCCAGCTGCCAGAGGATCAAAGAGCACACCAGGACCATTATGTGAAGGAAAAGGTGAAAATAGAGCTGGATACCTTCCATCTCCTCAAGCAGTCTGAAGTGTTCCACCTTTAGCTCTAAATTTCCTGCATTTATCCCTTCTCTGCCTTGAGAAGGCACAGAGAGCTCTACACTCCTGAGAGTAAGGATGTTCATCTTTAACCTGAAATCAAAGCCCCAAGGACCCCAGAGCTTGCTGTATTCCCCCCAGAAAAGTGAGGTATTAAGCACTGCTGCAATAATTACAGGAAAATAACGTGTTCCCATTTCTTCCCTCATTTTTGTGAAGTGGTAACATCTTCCTGAACCACTATTTTCTCCCATCTCCCCCCCACCCTCTCCCTGTGGTTTTGTGAAGTGGCAGCCAAAAGCAGAGATTGTTCCTAGGCAGGAACATGGAATTTAATTAGGTGCTCCCTCTCCTGTGAGGATGAGGTGGAGAGAGCCAGAATCAGAAGGCACAAGCTCCTTCTGGAAGGAACCCAAGAAAATTAAACTTCAGTCAGTAGGAGAGAAATGTTTATTCATGGACCCTTTGCCAGTGCTGAAACAGGAGAGGTGTTTCCAATGCCCCCACTATCTGCAAGGCATTTCCTCTCATTTGTATTAGGTTGATTCCCTCTGCTCCATTTTGGAGACCCAGCTCTGGATAACGGTGAGCCAAGTCCATCAGTCATTCCAGCCTCACCTACACCTCCCTAAAGCTAAATTCCCTTCTTATTTTAGCTCACAGGTGGACACACCACACCATCAGGAACCACTCCTGTATGCTGGTGCTGTTTGAGATTTATTCTTTGGAGGGCAAGTGGCTACAGAATTTCACCTGCAGAAGAAAAGTTTCCGCAAAATTCATTGCTTAATGTTGTTACCACCCGTCATCTACAGCATTCACAGCTTGGCAAAAATTATTCCACCTTGCAGTTCTTTAAAGCAAACTTTCATGGCACAGAAAATGGACAGCACCAAGAAACTAAAAGGACTGAATCACAATTTCTTCTACAACTTCGTGTGCAAGCAGGAAGACTGGAGAGAGTGAAATGGACAATATTCCTTCAGTGAGCTCCCATCAGGAGCACATGGAGATCAGGCCAGTGGCACAGAAATAGCTAAAATAATATTATAAAAACTGTCAAGAAAGCCCTGGACTATATTAAAGAAGCAACACCACAGAAGCCAGTAAGAAAACACTACTGTGATATACTTGGGTAGTTTGAGATTTGGCTTCTTCTTTACTTGAGATATGAACACAGAACACCCATATCTAAGCTGCTACCAAACACCTTAAACCTCCCAGTTCTGTCTTTTGTTTCCTTCCAGACTTCACCTCTGCCTCCAGAGCTACCTAGGAGCTGAAACAGGTTATGTACAAATTCACCAGTCAGGGCTGTTCAGAGCATCTCCAGTCCTGCCACAGCAGCCTGATACCCAGTGGCACTTCCAGACTAAGCCTGCAGAGGTTTGAGTACACATTAGCAATTCATATGCCTCACTAAAAACCAATATTTCTTAATTTTGCCTGTCTCTCCCAAGCCACTTTACAGGGGATAGCACAGGGGGGAGGCAAGTCTGCTGCCATCAATAGCCAGCTTTTCCTGAATGTTATACACACCAGTTCATGCTTTACAGCTCACACCTTCATCTTACTGACTGTTGTGCTGGGAGGAAAACAAATAATTTCCAATCCCTAGGTGTTTTATCCTACCTTCTTTCACCAACAAGAAAAGTGCATTGTATTGTACCAAACCAACTTTTTCTTTAGTGATTATTTTACACCTCGCTTCTTGCTGTTAATGCAAGGGACACACTAAGAAAAAGAACATTTCTTTCACTCAGTTCCCCTCCTTTAGCAACACATCCACCAGCAGGGAAAACATGTGGAGAGCAGAATACTACAATCATAGCATAAATACAGCACAGCTCCTTACCAGTGTGTGACAGAGATAAAGAAACCTCAAAGTCCTCTGGAGATACGAGTTCACAGGCCTGATTTTACAGTTTTCCTTCCCCTGGTACAAGATCTCACTGCCTACAGAAACAGGGCTAAAGAAAGCTTACACCTCTCTGTATTTCTTAGCAGAGAATATGCAGGAAGGGAAAGGCACAGTTCTGACTTTCCTCACCCAGACTGTTGATTCCACAGGCAACTTCTGGATCTAATGTATTCAACCAAGTTTTTACACTCAGCAACAAAAGATAATGTGTTAGTTAATGCAGCTTATTAGGAGCAATGTGGATCAGTGCTCCACCTGGGCATGAGGTGACAATGAGAACTTGCAACTACAGTGGCAGGTTTAATCTGAAGGAGAAACAGAAGCTTCTTAAAACACCACACCACCACAAGATTGTGTGAATCAAACACAAGTCAGGGCTTTCTGAATGTCTGTCTTATACTCTAAAAGTGGAGTCTTGATAATGTAATTTCCACTTCAGCCTAAAAGCAGACAGCACACTGTGAGCTGCACTGACCTGTGGGGTGCAGCATCCCTGGCAAGCAGCACCCTGCAGACCTGGGGCCAAATCCTCCTCTGGGGACTTTAACTGGCAAATCTAAAAGCTTTGGCCAACACCTGTTTCCTTGGATTTGCTACAGGAAAGTTTGACAACCTAGAAAAACCCCTGGTTGCCACAGAAACAGAAATACCATAGTAAAGCAAAAGGAAGAAATATTTGGTTGTCAGCACAGAGAGATTGATTGTTTAGGTTTCCCCCCACACGTGTAAAACCAACACAGGGCTTTGTGTCATTTACTCCCAACCTAAATCCCTTCCCACTGGTTTCATCTGGTATTTATGAGGTTTCTGAGCTGGTCACCTCCCTCCCTGTCACAGCCCCAGCCTCCCTTGGCTGCAGCAGCAACCAGCCCAAGCACATGGGGCAGGGGGAGGGAGCCCTGAGCCACCCCTCAAAACCACCACAGAGCCAAATGCTGAGGGAAGAGGGGAAGAAAAGGATAAAACACCATAACTTTATATTTTTTTTAATTCCCTTTGGTGAATGCTCCTTGAATAGCAATGGCTGGACTCATGTCTTTGCTATGCAGGAGGTGTAAGCACACAGAGCTTGGAGAGCAGAGCCAGCCCAGCCCCACGGGCCAGCCCTGACACATCACTCCTGTGACTCCTGAATCACTCACATCACCTGGTAATGAAAAGCCTGATCAGCTTTATGACCAATTAATTGGTGTACTGAGGTAAACTGAAGGAAGAGGAGCATATTGGACAGGAGCAGCACAGCAGCTTGTCCAGGGCTCGAGCTCTGACAGAAGGTGCAAGCAAGCAGCAGAAAAGATCATTACAGGCAGTAACAAGGCTCCTGGGGAGGAAGGCAGTGCCTAACCCCAGGCCATGAGGGCTTGGCTCATGTCCTAAAGCAGGCAGCTTTATCTCCCTTCTAAAACTTCATCCTACATAATTTAGCTGTGGATTTTCAAGCAAACGTCTAATCTTTTGCCAAGACAGCTCAGTTATTTTCCTGAAATGCCTCGAGACAGAGTGGCACAAGTAAAATATGTGCTCGTTTTTATTCAGTTTTAAATACATTACCTTCCAAATCTCTTGGATGTCCTTTTGTTCCCACATTACCAGAGTGGCAAATAGCTGTTAAAAAGAACTGCACAGATGTTGCATTCTCTCTGATGGATTTTTTTTATGCATTATAAGACACAAAAATTAAAGATCACTGACTTGTATTTTCATTCCAGATTAGTTAATCGATCAAATGCACACTAAGAAAAGCACAGAAGAAATTAGCTTGGAAAGGAGAACCAGGCAAGAGAGGAGGCTTAGTGAACACAAGGAGCACAGGGAGGTAAAGAGGGATGTGGAAGGACCCTTGTAGATCAAAAAATTACTTTTCCTCAAAGTTCTTGTACTGAGACTGGGAGCAGGAGCTGAAGATGATGAACCAGCAGTAAAAGTGAATACAAATATCTGCAGTACACAGGTGGAAATCTTCAGTTTGTTTATGACACCACTGTTATAAGAAGGGATCAGAGTGCTAAGATCTTTTCATTGTTAGGAGCTTGAAAAATCCCACAGTCATTTATGGAAGAAAAATCCTTGGCTTTTTTTCCTCCCTCAGTTAGGTAGCAGGAAACAACAAAGTTACAATAAATATCCAAGGACTGATCTGAACAAAATTACTCTCAGAATCAACAACACTGCAAACCTAATCTGTTTCCTAATACAAATGAAACCTGAGATAACTTCCAAGAAGATAATACATATTAAATTCCCTACTAGATAGGCACAAAACATTTGTGCACCCCCAGAATACGTTTTAAAAAGCAAAACTAATGAAAATTCAATGCATTATATGCACACAACCCTTTTGACCTGATGCAATATTCATTGACATCAACAATAGCATTTGCATCAAAGTTCAAGGCAGGATGCCTGACATCCCTTCAGAGTGGACTTGGTTTCTGGAAATCTAAGCAAAGGTCAGTGAATTTTTAAATACTCACATTTTTAATTACCTGTAAATTGGTTCCTTACAATTTTAAACAAGTAATTTTGCAACACCATTTTCCCATCTATAACACTGGAAGAAATCTTCCACACTTTTCTGAAACAATAAAAAGAGACTTTGGCAGGGAACATTTGCAAGGCACTTTCAATATGAACATGCTCCATGCTGCTAAATTATTCCATTCAAAAAAGACCAGAACCCAAAAATTCTGCAGACAACCAGGTCCTGTCAATTCAAACTCTTTCAGCTAGGGGTTGTTGATTTAGTTGTGTACTATGACTTCCCCTAGTTCTGCAAAATTCATGGATTTCAACTCATTTCAGTTTAAGAAAGCAATTTCTACAAATTAAAGACTGCAGCACTCTAGAGTTTTAGGAAAAAAACCCAAAGCATTTTGCCTGTTTAAAGGAAAAGCAGAGTTATCTCCTGGGAACAGCTGAAGCAGCTGAGTTCCTCTGCTGACACCCTGAGACAGCAGCAGAGAGAAGATGGACACAACAAAATCCAAAATCCACTCCATGGGGATGCATCCAGCTCCAGAATTCGCCAGAATTCTCTGCAACTTAGACAAAAAACCAACTTTTTTGAAATTCCTGCACACATACTAGGCTTAGATGAAAACAGAAAAGTTATCTTTCACTTCTAGAGTTTTACAGAAGTTGCTCATTTCCCTTTTTCTGTGATTTCTCCCAAGTGAAGGGGGAGGAAAACCCCTGCCACTTGGCATTAATGGAGTGTTGCACAGCCTCTTGCCTGAAGGAAGAGCTTTTAAGCAAGTAAAACCAGAATTCAGCAGAAAAAGTATCCCCCTTTACCTCAATTAGGAGATGAAAGTGGCCCCCTCAGGCCCCTAAGAAACCTGAAAGGACAGGGCAGCAAGAGCAGCAGGGGCAAGAAAGATTTATGCTTTTATGTAGGTGTTACAACTACAATCTGCAAGAAAAGTTTTCAATTTGCCAGACTTCAAATATGATTAAGGGCATGGTGTTTAGCTCAGTAACATCTGTGTAAATCAGAGTAGAGGCACTCTGCTGACATTAATTACCCTGCACACTCCTCCAGCCCTCTGTGATAATGAGAAGAGGATCAGCAGTTGTGGGTTCTCATCCAGCCCTCCTCGGGGCTGTGTTTCCAGCAGAGAATTCAGCCTTCTGATTAACATCTGTCCCTCGAATTTTATTTTTTCATCTTCACCTTGGAGCACATTCTCCCCAAGACAGTGTTTTGCTTTTATACAACTATCAGGAAAGAGCCAGAGAGCTTAAGAAAGTGAACAGTGCATATTTTAAGGTAACACCACTAAGACAGAAGTTCAGAAGCCCCATTGCTCAAGGTAATTCAAATTCAGCACTGAGGAGCTGACCAAGAACAGCCCCCACTGGCTCAGGATGGAGAAAGGCTCTTGCTGGAGTTTAGATTTGCAGCTCATGCCCAGCACTCAAGCAAAGGAAAAACAGTGAGTGATGGTAGCTATAAATAGAATGGCTAACCCACAGAAATACACAGTGTCTTCTGAGTTTTAAACTCACAGAATATCGAATTCAAGCAGTTTGTAATAAATTGTTACTGCAAGAACAGGTCCAGGAGAGAGAGACATGATTGTAATTCAAATATCAGAGGTATGACAATTGCCATACAGGTTGCTGATGTGTGCAATCTCATTTGAGAGAGAACAAGGAAGTTAAAAAGAAAAAACAAGTCCTTTAGTTCATGGTGAGAATACATTTTAGCGTCCTGTGTATAATTAAAAGGCTGGAACAAGCCCTGTACTCTCTCCCCCACTTAACAAGGGAGTTGCCATCCATCCAACACTGCTGAGAGTTCTCTGCCACCGAGTGCAGGAAGACAATGCTGACTTTCACAGGTGACATTTTATTCATTAATGTTCCTCCACATCCACCTCCCCTTTGTCAGACTCTTCTCCCCAGAGCACAAAGGCACAGCAGAACTCCCTGCAGCTCTTTTCTCTCCACACTGACTCAATGCCACACAAACTCTCTCTGCCTCTCTCCTCTTGACCACCCCATGAACAGTGGCACTTTGTCATGGGTGCTCTGTCTGCTACTTAAAAAAAAAATCACCTAAAGGAAATCATTAGTGCTAACTGAGTGAAAAATCATTTTCCCTGCCTAAGCCAGTGGCTTGACCCCAGCCCTGTATCAGCAGACAGAGGGAAATCTTTTTTGGCTTTGATTACACAGATCTACTTCAGGATGCTGCCAAAAGGTTCTTCAGCTCTTCAGCTGTAACCTGCAAACAGCAAAGCAAACACACTCAAACCAAACTTACCAATCAGAAATACAAGAAAAAAAAACCCAGTTCAAGTTCTAAAACTCCCAAACTACACAAGAAACAGAAGGCTAAACTTGATTCATATAGAAATTTCTCTCAGCTGATGCTCCACACATCAAATAACATGAAAGCATTCACCTAGTGCCTGAAGTCTTCCACTCTTGGCAGCTGACAACTCCAAGCAGCATGAGTGGGAGAGCCTCAGTGCCTGCCCATAGGAAATACTTGGTCTTGACCTCTTTGAGCTAGATTGAGGTTTTCAAAGGGGGTAATAGAAATGATGTTTAAAAAAGAAAAAAGATCAGTCCTCCTACTCGACGTAGACATTAATAATTCCTTTTGAACCAGCTTTAAATATACCAAGCTCTAAAGAATAGCCATAAGTCAATTTTCAACTTTAATCCCCTTATCTGTGCACTGGAATCAGGGAGCCAAGCAATTCATTGCCCAACACACATCTTCAGCAGCAAAACTACTCTGAAAGAAGGTATTCCACAGTATCTATTCCTAATTGTTAAATATTGCATCCTTAACTTCAGAGCTGGTTTCAAACTCTGTTGAAAAGTTTGTACATTAACTTTTTCCTCCCTTGCTTTGTCATTGGAGCGCACAGAAAATAACTGAAGAAAGGCAGAGGAAGCCAAAGGCCATCTCTGACTTCCTCAGTTAAAAGAAAGGAGCAGACACTGTGACAAGGCAAACATACAACAAGTCCCCAAGAGGATACCTGGATTTGGGGAGAGCAGCAGAGAAATCTGTCACATGCTCAAGCCACATAAAGCACCCAGTGGTTCACAGTGAGTGATCTCTGAGATGCTCAGGTAGGTTGCACCATAAAAGATGTGCCTGATGCAATCACTGCTGAGAGCCCCAAGTGGAAATGAAGGTTTGTTCTCAGCATCCTGGTGACAAAGCCACTTAAAATGACAGAACTCACTCGAGTCCCCTCTGATCTTAGAGCTGAGATTTCAGTAGAATTGACATTTTAGAGAAATCAAATACTTAATTTCTTTCTATTTATTCCATGTTGGGAAGCAGAGGTGAGGCTGCAGAACAAGGACATGGGGAGGAGTCGTTTCATTTCATTATCTCTACCCAGCTGTGTCTGTGCTCTTTTCCTGCTCTCTTCTAATTTCAGTAAATAGCAGACCTGGCCTGGGCTGATCCTCACAGTGTCCATCCTCAGGGCAGGAATTCACCTTGGAAATGCCACACAACACACATGTTCTCAAAAACTGAGCCCAAATGCTGTCACAGACCTAAAACTCTCAGACACAACCAAAAAATGCCCATCAGTGAGCAGACACAGAAAGAACACACTGACAAAGAGGACACCTCTACAACAGCACAGGAATGAAGTGCACAGTTACAGAAAGACTGATGTTGTGCAGAGTGATGTGGCCAATTCTGCTGCTTTAAAACACACATCAGATATCCACCTCAATTAGGCACAAGGAAAAACCACTTTGTATCCCTTACTCAGATCCTTCTTTGTATTTGACTTCTCTCCATTTCCAAGGAAGCAAATATTTGTCCTGTCCCAGCAGGGAGGCCACAGTGAGATGTAATAAAGACCAGGGACTTAATAACGTGAGGTATTTACAAAACAGCAGACAGAAAATATTGACTTGGCAGAACAGAGGGAACATCATTTGGAATGGTCCTCGGGTCAGGGCTTCTGTGGCAGTGGTTGAAAAAACAGCCAATTGATGCTGAGGTCCTGGGAAAAGGCAGGAAATTAAAAAGGGAAGATGCTGTATCAACATTTACCATTATTTTCAATACACAATTTAGATTATGAATTCCAATAAACCTCACAGCAGACAAAGAACACAATGCACACTCTGCTTTATTTCTTTGTTGATAATGCAGTGTATGCGAGAAGGGAACTAAGTGCATCAGATCAAACCAAAATGTGAGGCAAGATTTCAAAAGCATCTCAAAAATAGCAGCAGCTCTCAGTCTTGGACTTCAGGAGGATGAGTTACAAAAGTGCTGCCAGCCCAGAGGAAGTCTTTTCCTGCAGCTGGGTCCTTGGAAAGGGCCACATTCCATTAGAGCTCCCAAGTCTCCAGCTGAGCTGGTCAGTGCTCTCCTTGCACATAAAAATGGATTCTCCCCCCAGGAGATGCATGGAAAGGCAGGAACCACTTCCCATATTTTCCTTGTTAGTTTTTGGCAAATGAGCATCTTGAAAAAAATGACACAATTTCAATATTTGAAGTGTTTGAGCCTCTATCTATTCAGTGCTCAGAAACTACAGCCAAAGAGGAATGTTCTGCTTTGTTACAGCAGCACAAATCCAAGTGCTTTCATTTTTTATTTTTTTTTAAGCACTGATTTTACATCTGTACAGAGAGGAGGAAAAACTTGACCTGTTAACACCAACACAATCTCTCAATCCCCACATTCCCCCCTCCAAGACAACACAAAAGCAGCCCTGGTCCACAATATCCATCTGCACATCATCAGAACTCACAGGCTCTCCCAGCTTGAGTTACACTCCGGGGCACAGATTCTCTCAACTGTGTTTGTATCACACACCACAAAATTTACCTTTCTGAATTATCACCACATGGAGCAGGTGGAAGCCAATCACTGCTAGAGAGAACACTTATCCAGAGTTAAATACTTCTCCAGAGTTAAATACTTCTCCAGAGTTATCTCCTGGCCTGAGAGGAGAGCTGCCCTGCTCATTGAGGAGCAGGAGTCACCAAAGGGCTGAATAAAAACCTCGGGATTGATTTCTGGAGCAGAAGTGAGCCTGAGTTATTAAATACATATTTATCAATGAAAGGGCAAAACCCCTCGTTTCTTCATCAGGCACAGCTACACCTGTCTGGATGCTTTTCTCAACACTTGAAGGTGCCTATTTTGGGAATCAATACTGGTTTATGTGTCTCAAAAGCACATCTGGCCTTTCCATGTTCATTTTTGCTTCAGTGTGTTGATGCCAGCCCTGTAAAGCTGCTGCCTGATGTGTCTGCTGGGTCCAATCTTGTTAAGTGTTTGCATTCTATGCTGTTTCACAAAGTATAAAATAATCCACTTCAGCAACCTTACTTAAAATTTATGGCGTGGCAGCTGCAATCTTAAGCCTTGTGTTAATAAAAAAAGCACATAAATTTTCTTCCTGATCAGCAGCCGAGTTCACCAATAGATAATTCCTGCTTTATTTGAAAGCCTGAGGAAGCTCTGTGCTTACCCAGAATGAAAAAAAAAGTGAAATTTGCTCAAATTCAGACAGAAATACAGGTTTGGAAAGCAAAGTGTTAGCAAGCCTCACTCCCTGGCTCACAAAAAGCCCCAACAGGTGAATCCAAACAATGGGCAGAGTCCAGACACTGCAGTAAAGGAAGCCAACTTTGCTCCTGCTGGAAAAGAGAGTTTTCAGTTTTCATCCCACCCTTGCAGGAATTCTGCTGACCAAAATCCCAGGAAGCAGCAAGGAAGAGGGGGAGCTGGCAGGAGCATCCTTCTCAAGTGGTGATAACAGCCCATAGATTTGCTGCTCAACTGTGATGCTGCTCTTTTCTAAATGCTTGACTTCTCAGACTTAATGTGGTGTGAAAGCTGGGCTTGCACGACATAGATAAACATAATTATCTCCTGCTCATATGGAGCATTATTTAAAAGAAGTTTTCCATATTCACAATTCACGGGATAAAGAGGATTTGCGGTGATCAGGAGGCCAGCAGAGTGAAAATGTGGGAATTAAGTAAAAATCTGGAGTGTGCATTCACCCAAAAGAACATTTTAGAGATGACTAGCAAGGTATTATGGTTTGCTAGGAAAAAGCTTACCGACTTGAGAGAGAATTGGAAAGGAAAAAAGCCCTTGATCCCAGAGCAGGATGAAGCTCCTCAATCCAGGGAAATTACCTGTACAAGGCAGGGCAGGACAGGCCCAGCACAGGAACCCTCAGTTCCCTGCTCCTTCTTGACCTTCTCCCACCCACAGAGCCAGAAATGCCCCCATTGCTTCCACATCACACTCAAGGCAAGAAAGTGGAAGTTTCTGCATGGTTCGTATTATATCTATTTAAACTTTTTATCTACCAAGTTACTTTAGTAAATCAATTTTAATGTAAAAAAAAAAATATCGGCTTATTTTCTCATTCTGCAGACAGTAAGTTTAACTGCTTTATGTATTTAATCATCCTGAAACACCATTTTTTCCCAATTTCAATTCAAATGCACACAGACAAATCAAAAGCAACAGCCAAATCAAATGAAAATAACACTCAATTCACCCAGTGACAGAAACATACAGAAAACCAAGAGCCCATATCCACATCCATCTGTAAACCTGCTTAAATAAGTGTTTATAGCTTAAACATTGCAGTCTTAGCACTAAAAAACTCAGCTCTAAGAATACATCCTGCATTAAACTTTAAAGGGATTTATCACCCATTGAGAATCTTACCTGGGAAAATAACCAGGTAGAAAAGCAAAGTACAGCCACATCCTGCTTGCCAGTTTTACAATCATCATTAGTTCACAGCCTGCTGAAGTGGCATTTCAGCTTTAACTGGCTCAAAAAGAGCAATAACTAAACAATAACTAAATAACTAATAACTAAAAATGCTACCACTCTGTCATTTTAAGAATGGAAGAGGCTTTCTTGGCCTTTATTCTAGGCAGGAATAGGTTTAAGCAGTTGGTCATATTCATGTTTTTCTTTCCAAGAAAACTCAACCTTTTAGTGAGGATCCAGGTGTCATCGGGGAAATCACCTGTGTCAGCAGCTGAGACCTGCAGCAGCACATGGTCCTCAAGGATTTCACTGGGGAAGAGCTGACAACAAACCCTGCACTGACAGAGCATGTGCTCCTCACAAGTTGAAATTCCATCATTTTGAGAGCTGCTTAAGACCCTACTGAAAAAAAAACCCTGGAACTTGGAAAACAAAGAAACACGAAAAATGGAAAACAATTTATCTGCTCCTGTTTGCTCCTCTCGTGTGCCAATCAAGGCACTGCCACCCACATAAACCATTCTTTTTTTTTCTGCCTCCCATTGGCAAATAGATGAAGGATATTGATTTGACTGGCAGAGAAATAAAAACAGATTCAGCTTCACTGAACTTTAATATAACATAATTTGAAGCTAAACACATTACAGACTGGTATCCAACAAAACAGCATTTCAAATCTGAAAAAAACTAGTTCCACAGGAGGCCAAGAGCAGGAATGGACCAAAATATTGTATTTGAAGGCCAGAGGCAGATCTTCCATGTAAAGGCAAAATAAAAGAAGATTTTATATCACACCAATGCCTAGAGGAAGATCCTCTGAGCTCAGAACCAATATTGAGTTTGTTCAACACTCACAGTATGTTTGCATAAAAGCCACACTCCTAGTCCATCATCTGAGGACAAGAAATCAATCTCGGGGCATGGGGATAATCACAGTGACTATTCCAGTACAGACAGAACACAAGCATTAAAAGGAAACAATAATCTTAATCAGTGCTCCTGTAATCCCATCCCTTCCAGAGCAACCATTCCAGGGTGGGATTGCTGCCATGCAGAACAGAGGCTGTTGAGTATTCTGGAACAAGAGGAAAAGGACTCAAGCATCCCCTCCCAACACCCCTGTGCCAGCTGGAGCTCCCTGCAGCTCCCTCTGCCTCAGTGTTTTGTGCTCACAGCCCCTTGGTCCAGAGGCAAGCTAAGGACTAAACTTGGATTTTTTTTCACACAAAACTCAGCTTTCAAATGAAAAGCAAAATCTTTCAGGTGTTGCTGAGAAATGAAGTAACTGAGGTTATGAGCAGTGAACTGCTTATGATCAAGTGCTGCTCAAAGGATTAGTTTAAATGTTTAACCCAGGATTCTACACGATTCAGGAATCTAGCAGTTTTTCACATGCTCTTCATTATTGTGAAATGAAGGAACATAGTCCCTATTGTGTGAGTGAAAACTGTCATATAAGCACCACAGGACACACTTTCATGTGTAGCAATGTACCTAAAGCTGTAAGATGGCAATTAGCAAGGTTGAAAGCAGCAGCCAGGCACAAAACTCCTACTGAAAACCAGTGGGAACTAATCACTTAACACCCTTTTCAAGCTGGCATTAGGCTCCTATATAGCTCCCATGTCCTGAACACCATGGAAATTTGTATCAAACTTGCACAAAACCTCTGGAGGACATCAAAGAGCTGAATCCAGACAGTTAGCACCCAGTCTCTGGACCAGCAGGGAATTTGTTCTTGTCCCAGAACGCCTGGAGAAGGTAAGGGATGAGTGCTGGGTTGTAGGCTGGACAAGGATGGCTCAACACAGAACAAATGCTCAGCATTTCATGGAACCACTGAATGGTTTGGGTTGGGAGGGACCTTTATAGCACCGTGTTCCAGCCCCACTGTGCCACTGGCATGAAAGCCCTAGAGAGGTTAAACCTCTAGAAGAGAAGTTAATGTGCAAGTGGAAACCCTGGGAGTGGCAAGGGTACTGAATTTCTCAAGCAGTGAAATTCCAGGACTGAGAACCTTGTCTCATTCCCAGTTCTCAGTACATTCCTCCACTTGTTAAAACAGACCCGAGTGACCACACCACCCCCAGCCCATGAAAAGAGTTTTAAGATGCAAAGAGAGAGCACAGTGCTCAGCCCCAGCAGCTTCCAGGGCAAGAAACATTGTCCTTTTAGTTCTTAGGAATCCTGAAGCAGCCTGGGCTGTCACCCACAAAAACAAACCCCCCAACATCTGATGCTTTGCCAAAGCACAGCAAAGCCCCACAAATTAAAAAAAAATTAACATTAATTAATTAATTTTAATTAAGGAAATTCATTTGGTTAATTAACACACAAACCAGCAGCTGCATTTGCCCTGGCAGCAGGCACAGGTACCCAGCTCTGGTCCCAGCTCTGCTCCAGGTCTGTTCTCCCACAGTGCCAGCCCTGACACAGACAGGGCTCCCAGGGCTTTGTGCTGATGAGCTCAGACACTGCTCACATCCCTCAGCAATTCCCCAAAGCCTCTCTCCTCTCCTCTCCTCTCCTCTCCTACGAGCTCTGCTGCTCCTATTCTCACTCCC
>VZTT01043414.1:16801-29834 GCA_013400855.1 Buphagus erythrorhynchus | reverse complement strand
CTGTTTGCTTTTTGGCATTCGAGGCATCTAACATTATCTAAACAAAGGGGCCTTCAGACAATTCAGCTGCTTTCAGCCTCACAGTCGAAAATTGCTATCATTTCTATTTTGCTTATATTTTCCATATTCTCAAAGTCTTTTGCTAGGCACTCATATTTATACGTTTTCCCTGACTCATCCTTCCCAACAGGGGGGAAAGGTCTGAGGCAGAGAGGACACACTCCCCAAAGTTTCTTGCAGCAAACAGCCTGGTTTATTGTATGGTTCCCTCTTTTATAGGAGATTCAAAAGTCCCTCATGCAGACTCCTGACTGGTCTGGTCTTGGTGCCTCCCAGCTCCCTGACCAGTGGTGTCTGCTGTGCAGCATGGAACACAACTGGGTGAATTCCCTGTTTGGACTTGAATATAACCTGTCATTGTCCACCCAGGGGGTGGCCCATGGGGCCAGCTGGGTGTCTTATTTAATAACTGAACCAATTGGCCAGTACAGGCCAGCTTGTACTGCCACACATGGAGGTGTTGGAGTCCCCATCCCTGCAGGTGGCCAAGGAAGGCCTGGACGTGGCACTCATTGCTCAGAGCTGGGTGACAAGGTGGGGATTGGGCACAGCTTGGACTCAATATCTCAAACCTAAATGATTCTGTGATATAAATAAAATTATAAGCAAAGCCGTATTACGATGGAATATCCATTACTACTCTTGCAACATCTGCTCTGAAGGAATTCTCAATATCAGCTGTAGCAACTTTGCATGGATTAGGATCACAAATTACATCTGAACTTTTTCTATATTGAAGAGTTAATATCTTCTGTCAGAACACACAGCACAGGAGGACAAGAGATGTCTGTGCAAAGCAGCCTGCAGGCCTAGACTGAGCAGCACAGACAAAGTAATTACAGGCACTTCAGGAGGAACTAATAAATGTTTCCCAAATCCATTTTAAAAGAAATTGGAAAAGGACTTTGTCAGCATTCAGACAGGCCTCCAGGAGAACACAGCCTCTAACATTTTCATTGAGCTGTCCTTTCCCCACTCCTGGCTCCCTTCAGGAAAAGGGAGTTCGTAGAACTCTGAGTTCAAATGTTGAAGATTACTCATCACCACTTCAAATGTGCAGTTCCTGAGGACTCCTTTGGCACAAATGTTTCTCCTAAATTGAAGAAACTTTTTGAAAGATTGAAATAGTCTATAGACTAGAAAGTGTAGTTTCTGTCAAGTTAGAAATATGACAATTTTGTGACTATTTCAGGAACAAACTACATTGATGCTTTATTTCATTTCCCAGATCTCTGTTGTTTGAAGTGAAAATATTACGTACTGGAGCAAAAGCTTGCAGCAGTTCTGACACAGACCTTAAGAAAAGTGGATAAAATATGTTTGCAGTGCTATAATTCTTTCCTGTGAGGATGGGGAGGCCCTGGCACAGGGTGCCCAGAGAAGCTGTGGCTGCCCCTGGATCCCTGGAAGTGTCCAAGGCCAGGCTGGACAGGGCTTGGAGCACCCTGGGACAGTGGAAGGTGTCCCTGCCCATGGCAAGGAGTAGAACAAGATAATCTTTAAGGTCCTTTCCAACCCAAACCAGTCCCTGATTTTTTATTATACATTGAGCATCCCTGCAGCCGCTCTCCTGTCTGCAACAATTTGTGTATTCCCATGTACTTCAAACTCCCATATTTTATATTTGTTCCCTGTCAGACTCAAATCTGCGCCTAATTTAAACATTCCCTTTTCAAACCATCTGCATAAGCTCAATATCCTTCAGGTTCTGCTACCATGTGGGGATGTGACAATCACACAATGTCATTTGCTCTCTCAGAAAGTTGTTATTTTAAGAAGCTACACAGGAAACATTTTATGACTTTATAATGATCTCTTACTTACTGATGGATTCAAGGTATTGTGGCCCTCATTAATTTGTTTGCTTTGTTTTCCCTTTCATGAAAATGTGTTCGTGAGGTTGTGCTTTGTGAGCTCCTGGTGGGAATTAAATTTTTGGGTCTGAAAAAGGGAACAAATCAGAAGAACAGAGCAGATGGGGAGCAGGGAATCTTTGTTTCAATGTAGAGTGTATTAAATTAGCTTAAGTGAGACAAAAAGGGTAAACGAGTGAAAAATCTGGGAAATAGCAACTGGTAGAGGCTTCTTCTTTTATTATTTAGGGTTTGATATTTGAGTATATTATTCCTCCCTGTCTCATATCCCAGTTATCTCCTCTATAACAGTAGAGGGAGAAGGTTTAATTTCAGTTCAATAATTTTGTTTGCTCATCTTCAGCTATAATAGACAAAATTAAGGTTTATTCACGTTAGGGAAATAAACATTATTATTATCACCCTCTGAATTCTTGGGCAAGAGGAAATTCCTTCACAATTTTCAGTACACCTAATTTGGTTGTTTTTTTATAGGTGTTCTGGTTTACAGAGAGCTGTAGGTTCCAGCAGGTCCTGCATAATCTCTGGGCCATTCAGGCCAAGTTAAAAATAGGTTATATATTTAATTATAACAGGTAAATAATACAGCATAGCAGGGGAGGAAAGCTGAAAATCTTATTTCATATCTGTGACCACAACAACTTATTAGAGCTGTCATTCATTTTTGTCTTACCTCTGAGGCAAGTTTTGGGAGTATTTCTCAGACAAAAAATGTCCGCTGTACATAAGAGAGAAACAAGGAAAGATTTAAAACTTTGGCCACACTCTGATATTTTAGCATAAACTAAAGAAATTGTATTAGGGGCATTGCCAGACAGCTCTTTCTATGACTATGCCCCATCCCAGGGACAGGGATCCTCACAAACAACTTGGAATAGGCTATGGTATGTTAACTTTAGTAAGGAAAATAGGAGCACAAGTGATGAGCAAGAAAAAAACAATAATGAAATGTCAGGATTAGTTAGAGGAGATGGGATCCTGCTTTCCAGGAAGGGAGGAAGTGGCATGAGAATGGGGAGACTGTTTTCAGTCAATAAGAACTCATACAAGGCAAGCAGAAGAAGTTGAGGCCTCCTGTCAGAGGAAATTCCAGCATGACCTTCTCCATCTCCTGACTGAAAGACCCCAAGTAATATAACCAGGTACTGCTTTTGGCTGGGGTGGAGTTCACTTTGTCCACAGCAGCTTGCATGGGGCTGTGTTCTGAAATTGTCTGAATAATACTGAAAATAGTGCTGATAACACACTACTACCATGTGGACACACACATTCAGAGAGCTGGGGAATTACAGCTTGGAAATTCTTTTCAGGCCTGGATTTCTCTTGGCTCTCAGGTCCATTCCCAGGCTGACAGGCTGACTACAGCTTCAGTTAGGGAGGAAATTTCCCAGGATGATAACATGGTGAAAAACAGAGTGGAATTCACAACATAAGGGAACACCTGGTATTTTTCTCATGAGGCATCCAGACATGTTTGGTCAGAGATGTTTTCCCCAATTGTCCAATGAACTACTGTGCTGTCCTAGTGATCATAACTTACTTTAAATACAGACGGTCCGTACAATAAAGTGGCCTTTTTCCCAAAAGGTCCGTGTGTGTTTGTTGCTGTCTTTTTCTCTCTTTGCAGCACGGTAACCACACTGATGTTTCAGCTGTTGCTGATCTGTGCTCACAGAGCATTTTCTCCTCCTCACCCCCCTAGCAAGGTACTGGTGGTGCATCAGGAGTTGGGAAGGGACACAGCCAGGACAGACCATCTGACATCATGCTCATAAATAAAACTGGGTGGGTGGAGGATGGTGGGTATTGCCATCACTCAGGGGCTCTTTGGAGGTGAGCAGTTGTTTTCTTTTTCATCACTTGCTTTTCTTGGGTCTTATTTCTCTTTCATGCAACCAACAATTCAGCATCACCTCCAAAATACTGTGTACTCAGAGCTGGATTAGAATTAATGGGGGTTGAAAGCTACTGGTTTTGAACTTGTAATCCCGATCTTAATTAACATTTAACAGTTAGCAGGAAGTGTCTTATGAGTGAATGAATCCAGTGAAGTTTGGAGCTTGAAATTAGCCTAATCAGTCATTATTTTAAATCCTCCCATCACAGCCTCTCTAATTTCCTCGATGATAGAAGTTCAGGAGCAGCACCTCCTCACTTGTGAAGCACGAAGACTATTAGAAGAGGAAATTTCTGATTAAAGTCAGGAGGCTGCTTGACATCTGAAAGACCTGCAAATGACACCACTGCTTCCCACTGGTTTTCACTGATGTGCTGGAAATGATCTCCTGTCTAAGCTCATCCGAGGAGTATAAGTCCTGGTACTACCTTGATTTCTGTGAGCTGGCATGAAGGAACTTTCTCACTTTTCCCACAGAAGTTTCATGATTTTAGTAATAATTGCTGCTTTTTTGACATTCCTCCCTGATTTTGTGGAGCATTAATTAGGCACCCTGAGTCTCATTTCATGAGTAGACCTTCATTTCCTGTCTATGTCACCTTTTCTCTGACTTAGACTTGAAGGGTTTGATTTTCTAAGTGTCACGGCTCAAGAAAGCTGGTTATATGTTGTTAATTTCTCATTTAATTTTTTTTTTCAAAAGAAGCTTGTAAGATATATATATTTGTGGAGAATGTGATGGAGGAAATATTTGCCACAGGGAACAGAGTTCAGGTGCCTGTCTTAAGTTTTACCTGATCTTTCCAGCTCACTTTCCAGTGTTTTCTGTTGCTATTGGGGATTTTTCTCCAGAACATTTGTGTGAAACATTTACATTTGTGAATAGCATTTGTGAATATGGTGTTACTCAACATGAACAAGCCTTTGGAATCCCACACACAATTGGTTCTTATTGTGGAATTTAGGATGTGAGCTTTCACAATGAAGAAATCCAGATAGATACAGCACTGGAGTAACTTGGCAGAAAAATTGACCAGTGGAGTTCACTCAAACTTTCTGTTCTCTCTCCATGAAGAAGAGGGAGACTCCTGATACCTGTGAATTCCTTCATTGGTTTGGAATTCTGTGCCAGTCATAGCAGAAGATGTGTCTGGTGAGGACAAGGGGCCAAGGAGCTGTTGATAAAATACCAGTGTTGATCATTTGGAAAGCCTTTTTCTTCCCAGTGCTGCACTGACAATGTGAATTTACCTGATATCACAAAAACCAGAAGAGATTAAATCCACCTTTCTGGTCCCTTTGTTACAAAGCAGAACAGAAGAGTCCCTAATGCTGCAGTTATGTTGGATCAACTCTATTTACCCGAATTTTTCCCTTTCTAGAGCAGCTGTATTGGACAGTCTGGTCCAGGCTCATCTTCCACTGCTTTAATGGGAGAATAAAAGTTTTACACTCTAATGGCTTGGCAAGTGTGACAGTTTTCTTATTGCCTGCCCAGAGCTGTAAAATACCAATGCAAGAACAATAGCTAGAGGAAGGACAGAAATAAAGATGTTCTTGTGAGTGAATCAACATGTTTTTTGTAAATTTGTAGTATTTT
This sequence comes from Buphagus erythrorhynchus, assembly GCA_013400855.1. Taxonomy (NCBI): domain Eukaryota; kingdom Metazoa; phylum Chordata; class Aves; order Passeriformes; family Sturnidae; genus Buphagus; species Buphagus erythrorhynchus. Next base: position 24,403 of record VZTT01043414.1, on the reverse strand, counting down.
ATTCCTATGTACACAGACTTTCTTCTCATTCTATGAAAAAATTTCTCACCACACATCAACCCTGAGCTTTCATCAGGAACATTGCATGTCTGTTTTTTTTTCACTTAATGATATTACAGACTTAACTGCAATTCCTTTCAGTTATGCTTTTTGTGAGCTTTAAGCCAAACATAATGACACCTACATAAAACTAAATTATTTTCCTTCTCATTTGTACAAACTGTCCCAATCTTATTTTGCCATTTTCAAAATGAGTCTTTAGTTAGAAAACTTCTCCAGGTGAGGTTTCCGTAGTACTCCTCTCATCTTGGGGGAAATAAATCATGACATTCTCAGAATCAGATTATTCTCAGTTACTATATAATTCTGTGATTTAGTTTCATTATGTAATATTGGCAGCAAGAAGATTCTTAATTAGTTGTACTTTCTCTTTAGAAAAGTTTTTAGAAAAGTCAGTAAAATCAAAAGTTCGACCTAAGCATGTTCTCCACACTTAAATTAACTAGATTAATCACTAGAGTAGCTTGAAGTTATAAAATGAGGGAAGATATGAATTCTTAGCAAAAAGTGCACATGGAATATTATGGGAGCCAAAGGCACTTCCAAGGAGAATCATTTCCCAAAGAAATACAGCTTTGATTTGGGGAAGAATGCTGGCATTTCATGTTTGCTCCATTGCAGCACTATGGGCTGTTCCAGATGAGCACTGGATAACAAACAAAAATGAAATATAACCTCCAGGCTGAGCAACTTAAAACAAATTCAGACAAGACATATCAAGCAAAATCAAAGTTTCCCTCATGAATCACTGCTTTTGCAGAAATCTCCTCTTCCTCCCCCACCACCCCCTCGCTCTGGTTATTTACACTGAGAAATTTGATTCAAAACTCCTGCATTTAAGACAAAGCATAAAAAGAAGATGAAATTGTATGAATGATTAATATATATCCTGTCTATGGAGCACTGGAAGGAATCTACAATTTTTTGAGTCTGAACTTTTTGCTTATTCATAAGTTTTAACAAACTCCATATTTCAGACTTCTGCCAACTGCTGACAGCAAAGACAATCTGTCTTTTTATTCTGCCTGTACAGAGCAATTGACAATAATTTGATTAGGCTGATTTATAACATTAGAAAGCAAGAAGAAGATGAGGAGGGAATTAATCAAATTATGACAAACTGATCCCAGGGAAGCTTTGAATTATTAGGGTTTTCTTTTTTAGTCAATAGGATACATCTGGAAGTAAACTAGACCATAGCTGATTAGATTAAAAGAATAATAGCTGTGATTTCTGCTTGATATTTGTCACCTAGAGCAGATAAATTAAAGGTCCCCCAAAGCAGTAATCACCTCATCATACAGGAGGGTGTATTTATAGTGAAAATGTTCTAATAGTGTATTTTCATTTTAGTAGAAGAGTTTTGATTATTTCCTTAGAATGTCTTTCCAGTTGGAGACTTGGTTTAAAACAGGGCTTTAGATACCTCTGTAAATAAACTTCTCAATCAAACTTATATCCCATTAATGCCCCCTTAGTTGTTTGCTGAATATCCCAAGTTCCCATGTTCCTTGCCCCAAGTTAAAACAGAAAATCTGGTAATTTTTAATGATTTATTATTGTCAAGAGTGCTGGAGAGGAAGAACTTTGCTATAAGCAAACAATACTCAACAGAGTATAATTAAATATTTACATCTTTCCCCTTCTGAGATATATATATATAGATAGATTAGATATAGATATAGATTAGATATAGATGNGAGAGAGGTTTTATGATTAATACAATTTATTAACTCAAAGGCAGTTCTTCAAAGCCTGAATTAGAGGGCCAAAATTCAGCCTTTAATGCTGTCAAAGTGGACAGAGCATTGAAGAAGACTCCAAAACTATTCCTACCTGCAAATAATTTTCAGCAAGTTGAAATTACATCTTGAGATGTAATTCATCCCAATTTAGAATTACAGATTTTATAAATTCAAACGTTTGAAGTTTTGGAATGTTACTAGTTATTTAGGGAAAAAGCCAATTCTCACATATTTGATGAATCTGTTTACTTCTTCACTCTAAATTAAAAAAAAAAAAAAAAAGGTCATATTTACTTTCAAAATCCTTTTTCAGTGTTTTTCTCCACCAGAAAAATCAAGGAAATTTATAGCCTCATTTAGCAACTCTGACTTACTGTACACATTTTCCAGTGATGGTTCCAGGGCCAAAACTCAGTATTTTCTATCTAGGTTTTTGTTTTCCCTTTAATTGGGAACCACTGCAATGATATCAAGCATTTTCAAACAACTAGTGTCCTGAACACTGCCATTTCTTCCTCAATTTTCCTTTATTTCATTAATTAGAACACCCGTAGCTGATGACTTTAATACTTATATTTTAAGAAACAGACAAACTGTTGTTTGTTTTTCTCTGGTTTTCTTGGTTTCTTTTGTTCTAGACAAACAAACTATTGCAAAGGTCTTGATATTACTGCTGCTGAAAACTTCATTATTCCAAAGCCAGGAGCCGCAAAACAGCCACAAAACTGTTCAATATGTTTAAAGCTGACTAAGAAAATAGTTTCCTGGCCTGTTTAAATAATACTAAGGGGAAAGTAATAAGCCTGTAGGTCCTATTATAGGCAGCAGAAAAAAGAGTCTCTATAAACTGTGAAGCTCAACTTTTTTTATTATGAAGACAAAGCACCACCTGTGACCTTTAAGAGATTTATTTTGTTCCCTCACCCATTCTCCTGTGCAAAGGATTAAAACATTATTCATTCCATAGCTATAAAAAAATCTGTCATCTACACTACTTTTGATTTTCTTCTCCACACATCCATTATGTTTCAAATAAACATTTTTTTTTTCAGCTCCCAGAGTTCTTAAATAACTTCTTCAAACACTCGGGAGAAGTGTTGACAAAGCTGTGAATAATGTTTAGCTGAATCGTATTTGTCACACACAAACACCTCAGCTCCAGCATGCATTTCCCTTGGGACAACATGTTTTAACAATGGAAACTCAATTCTACAACTTCCAAGGACACTTATCTTGCCCAGGTGTGGTCACAGCACAGCACCCCTCCAGGAAGAAAAGTTCACAGCTTGACAGTTACCTGGATATTTCCATAAGTAATTTACTTGGATCACGCTGGGATTCATGCAGCAAACATCATCATATTTTAGAGATGCTTTTAATCAGCTGGACTCACCTCATGTTTATATTACCTTGAATATGTAATAGTCATAATTAACAGGTTATATTAGGTATATAATTCATGATTTCATAATACCCTTGTTGTTCTTAATAAATTAGTTATCGTTGCAGGATTGTTTCTCCATAATTGGATCTTTTAATATACATTGACTTGCTTACACATAGAGTCATGGAATATCCTGAGGTGGAAGGGACTCACAAGGACCTTCAGTCCAACTCCTGACCCTGCACAGACACCCCAACAATCCCACCCTGTGCATCCCTGGGAGCATTTTGTCCCAGTGCTCCTGGAGCTCTGGCAGCCTTGGGGCCGTGCCCATTCCCTGGGGAGCCTGGGCAGTGCCCAGCACCCTCCTGGGGATGAACCTTTCCCTGGTATCCAACCTAAACCTTCTCTGACACAACTCCAGCCATTCCCTCAGCCTGTCCTTCATCATCTTAAACCTGTCACCTCATAAATTATTATTAAGAATACCAGTGATTTCCTTTCTCTATAACTTATTCTAAGTGATTATTTTCATTGCATTCGAGTTGTGAAAAGCCTAAACTATGGTTATAACCAGCCACAGCCAAATTCATGCAGGAATTTAGAGAGACCATTCCCAGAGGAGACAGGCAGCTCTCCTGCATTTGCCAGCAGAAGGTGTGTGGTGCTGAAATCAAGAGGAAGCCCCACTCTACCTGGTCTCTTTTCCAGCCTTACCATGTCTCTGGCCTGCAGCACTCCTGCTCCTTTGACATAACATTATTGCATGTCTTTGTCAGATCACTGTCAAACCACTTCAAACATGCTCTATGCTGCCAAAAACCTCTGCAATTACCTCCAGTTCATGCAGGACAGTGCAGGACAATTCCTACGAAATTTGAACGTGGGCTTTTTGATCCTTCCCACTGTTCTACTGCGCACAAACTGCTTGTTGGTGTTTTGATGGGGTTCAAGGTCTTGGTCTTAATGTTTAAAGCCCTTAATAGAGTGGGTCACACTCCCTTGCTGGAGTTCTGATCTTTAGGGATCTTTCATCTCTCCTTGGGAGATCTGAGGGAAAAGGTTAATCGTTGCCAGGGGTAGGAAGAAAGCCTCAGTTTGGCTCCAGGCTTTGCGGCTGTGCCGTCAGATCTGTGAAATGCCTTCCTTGAAGAGGAGGAGGGACTATGGATTTGGCTCTTGAAAGAGGCACAAAGGCCTCACTTATCTTTGCAGATATTGGGGAGGCACCTCTGATTCCTCTTGACTCTTTCCTCAAGGCTAAAGGTTGAAGTAGAAAGAGCTCAGCACAGTTTTAGCTGCACATCCACACTTCTGAGCGTGGACTCTCCTCACATACCTGAGACCTCAGTTGCTTTCTGAACCAGAAGATCCATCTCATATGAAGAAAATGGCTCCTGAATCCTTTAAGTGGTCCTGTTTCCACACTAATTCTGCTCCTTTCATGCCTTCACAATAGGAGGTAAGCATTTTTTAGCAGTATTTTATGGAATCACAGAAGGGTTTCAGTTGGAAGAGACCTGGTTCTCTGGTTTCTACCTCCTGTCATGGGCAGGGACACTTTCCTGGAATAACTGAGCTTCTCCACTTCTGTTTGCCTCCTGGAATGTTTTGATCCAGGCACAGCTTGCTTTAGGTTAAGAAACCAAGAGAGTACCAAATTTAGTTTTCCTTTAGCGGACCGGTGTTTAGCATAATCTCGTTGTAACCCACAGACCTTTGTGATCACAGCAGCACACAGGGAGTGTCATTCTGAAATAGTTAAACTCAAAACTATGGTTGTGCTATTCACAGAGCTGTCATTTTGATAGCACTCTGAAGGTCAGGAGGACAACAGTCTTGCTATTTCAAAACTGAATTTCTGGAGGACTTTGGAAATCGATTCTTCCCACTTTTCAACCGTTGGACTAAGGGTTAGACTAACAACAGTTAGTCTAATGTTCAACAGTTAGACTAAGGGTGGACTTGCAGTTTTTGTCTTCTGTGCTGGTTTAGTCTTCTGTTAAATTTCTAGAGAGGAGACTTCTTTGTGGCCTCACTCAGAGGGCTGGGAACACACGTAAAACTAAAAACTGAAAGCCAGCTGACACATCTGACATTTGACCTGGTTTCGGTAGTTTCAGTCAAATACCTAAAATTTAGATAATTTGACATTATTTAACAATTTATGGTCAATCTTTGAAAGTTTTATTTTCACAAAAAATTTCCTTAGTGGTTTTGTAGTGTGGAGGTTAAAAGTTGAATGTAGTGCAGCAATTACTTACACTCAGATCAATTTAAAGGCTCAGAAAAATAAGCCTGTTTAAAAAAAAAATAAATTGCAAAAGTTAAGCACACAACAAAAAATCAGATATTTATAGGAAAATTATATACAATTACATGGAGAATGTGACATTGATCCAGTGTTAGGGTACAACAATATCCACACTTCTGATAGACTTGAGATTAATGATTGAGAAAAATCTATGGAAAATTGGCAGCTTTATTGAGACTTGCAAGTGTAGACTTTTTAAGGTAGAAAAAAAAAACAAAAGAAAGGTGGTATTTCTTTTGGAATATTGAAATAGTGTTTTTAAGGAGAAGACAACATATAACTAGGATCCAGTTGACATTTGCGAGTAAAACTGTATAATATGTCCTTTTAATATTTTATTTTGCAGGCAATCCTATTATTTTCAAAGCTACATAACAAACATACCCATTTAGACTTAAATCCCATCTAGGTTTGAATGAGGATTTGGAAAAGATGTAAGGAAAACATAAGGGAAAACTTAGTAGAAAAATTAGCTGCAATGATGCAGGAAAGAAAATAATTAGTAATGAAAGTAATCTGTTTTACAAGGAACCTGGTCTGATAGTTAAAGAGCATGGCCTTTAAAGTTTGAATAAAACATTTAAAATTTGAGATCCGGCCTTTTCTGAATACAATTTAAAGATTCATGTTTGAGACAACTAGATTAAGGAACAGATGAATTCTTTTCCCCATTGCAATAACTTTCCCTGGAGAAAGGATACAGAAGAACTGAGCTGGTCACAGTAAATTATTCATAATATACATGTGAATATGTAATATTAACATAGTATTTATGCTTTGATTTCATGATTTATTAATCTTGAACAGTGAATGGGGGTTATTCTCAATGGGAAGTTGCTCTTCTCTTCATTCCTGTTCCCATGAATGGTTCCCATCCATCCTGCCAGCTGTGGGAGCAAACTACTGGAAATCTAATGGAGCAGAGTACAAGTGTGAGGAAAACCCACCCATTTGGGCAGAAGCCCATATTTACATTCATTTTAAGCTCTTAGGGCATTGTAGGTACAGGTGCAATGGCTGCTGGACAATGATTTATGGGATTGTCTCTGGGCTTTTGCAATAAAGATTATGCTCATACCTGGAAATCACAAATGTGCAAAATTCCACAATCTTTTTTCAGTCAGTTTTATTTTTAATGCTAAATCTCCTTGCTGGTACAGAAATTGCCTGAACAAGCAGTACTTCTGTGAGAAGGTCAATAATTCAATATTAACCGAAACATATTTTCTACGATTAAGCTCTAGAGGTTTTTATTTTGGGTACCAGAGATTCTTTGCATTAGAAGCAGACTTCATTTTGCAAAGAGAGCAATAATTTCTGATAGTTTTTACTTCTAGCACTTCATTTAGCGGCCACCAGCACATTAATTTGCAAAGCTAAAGCAAAAGCCAGCAACACCTGGCAGGTAATTGTTCTTCAAAGCCAACACAATGCAGTAAAAATTCAAGAGAAACAGAAAAAGTTACTAAAGCTGAGCAGACAGACAGGGATGAAGGAAGGGGATGTCAGATGTCCAACTGCAATCCCTAAAAATGTCTGTATAAGTCCACTTGCAGACGGATAAATGACTCCTTTTCAGTTTGCTTCAGTAGCAAGACTCTTACAACTCTTCTGGTTTGTAAGGCATTGGAAAAAGATGTCCTGGGAAGTACTGGAGCTGCCATGCTTGGAAGTGTTCAAAAAACATGTGGATTTGGCCCTTGAGGATGTGGTTTAGTGCTGAACATGGTGTGAGGGCCCAAAGGTGAGAACTTTGGTCTCACAGATGAAGAAGAACAGGAACAAGTGACCCGGGCCGAAGAAGCCCCACCGTACAACCAACTGCCAGCAGATGAAACATGCTATGCTCTTTTCACCGATGGTTCTTGCCGCATCGTGGGGATGAACCGGAAGTGGAAAGCAGCCGTATGGAGCCCCACACGACAGGTTGCACAAGCTACCGAAGGAGAAGGTGGATCGAGTCAACTTGCTGAACTCAAAGCTGTTCAGCTGGCCCTGGACATTGCTGAAAGAGAAAAGTGGCCAAAGCTCTACCTTTACACTGATTCATGGATGGTAGCCAATGCTCTGTGGGGTTGGCTGGAAAGGTGGAAGAAGGC